>JAODAL010006315.1:0-45000 GCA_025379985.1 Phyllomedusa bahiana | reverse complement strand
TTGACTCAGAAGCTACTAACCGCAAGTTGTGTCATATAAGTTACTTAAAGGGGTTGTCTCATCTTAAAGTTTCACAGGATGCATGAATGAAACAATGCTGCTTTGCTCTGTCACTCCCTGGTCAAGCTGTCTGTAATTAGCATATGAGCTCCGTGTATTCAGACTTCTGCTTATTAGATAAATCTCATGCTGTCAGGACAAGGGAAGCTTCTGAGTTATGTAAATAGCAGTAATAACAGTCTTTTTTCTGAAAGATCAGATAACAAACAAGTTCTCACTGTCCAGAGTTCTGTGTGCCAAGACCTGTGTGATGACTTCGCTCCCTCCTATCAGATAGAACAAACAGCAGGGGGTCGGAGTACACAGGTCGGTCACTTGAGGAACCAGAGAGAGCACAGAAGGTGATAAAATCACTTGTAGCTCCTTAACAAAAAAAATGAACAACGCAATATATTTGGAAAACATCTTCATTTAAGTGTTCCCTACATGTTGAAAGCTCATCTTTGCAGTGAGACAACCCCTTTAAGTAACAACGTCATATCTGCTACCAATGTATGAACTGTTATCATAAGTTTGTGGAGGATTAAAAGGTGCTGTTTGACTTGTGAAAAGTGCTACGAGCTTGTTGTGACATAAATTAAATTTTTTTAAAATAGAAGCTAAGACTCATACTCACCTCCCGGACATTCCCGTTCACACCCAGCTCCTGGTATGGTCTTCTAAGGCTGATGCAGTGAACCTTCAGCATTGCTGCAGCCAGTTACAGGCCTGAGAGATCCCGTGCAGCCGACATTATGGCCTGTGATTGACTGCACCTATCACGTGAACAATGGACGTTCACTGCTTCTTTCTTGGTTGAACGCACCGACAGTGAACATGAACATCCAGGAGGTAAGTATGAGTCTTAGCTTCTATTTTCACTCATCCCTTGACAAGCATTGATCAGTCCCGGAACACCCCTTTAACTGTGTAATTGCAAAGATTTTGCTGACTTTGGGAAAATGGGCCGTTTTTTCAAAATGTTATCACAATTTTTAATGACATCATTTATGTATGTATTTCATAATGAGTAAGTCAGTCATTATGGCTTCCACATGGGTTATCACCTAGCATTCCCAGAGTACTGAATGTCATACCTTCCTGGTATCCAAGCAATCAATGAACATATATGTATGCCTTCATAAAGCATCATTGACACTTATATATGAAAATATGGATCAAACATAGATGCACAATATTGATGTTTTATTTTACTATTTGTTGTCTTTTTGGTTCTATATTGCATTGATTTTTCTTCTGTAAAATTGACCATTTTTTCTGCAAAAACTGATCCAAAAAAAAAAAACAGTTGAAAAGAAACAGGATAAAGATGCATATGTGAACTGTGCTAACATGGCACAGGCATTTCTACATTTAACTCATATATGTCTAGAGACTAAAAATGGAACCAGTGTGGATCTGATAAAACACATGCATTGGACACAAACTTTATGGCAATGTTTTTTTTAATAAAACATATTTATAAGCATGAATGAACCCTTCCGATGGATGTCATGTTAGATGTCTGGGAAAGGCAACCCGTGTTAGACCTGCAATCAGGGTAACCTACCATCAATGCAATCTCTGCAGCTGCCTGGGGGCCCAGTAGATAAGGTGACCTTGTAACCTTATAGCAGCTTTGTAAATATCAGAGCTGCTGTATTTCATGGCTAATAATTACTGGTGGGAGAGACATAAGAGGGAGCTGTGTGATGAGATAGTGGATAACAAGGCGCCCGTGTGTTCTTGCTTGGCGGCCCTATGAGCTATGTATGTTGGTCCTTGCCCATGCAAGTTCGGATTGGTTGTTAGCCAACTTTCCCAGCAATAGAAAGAAGCACAAAGTGGATGAATACATTATTTTATGGTTTTACAGAGAGGATGACTCTGGATGTCAGATACAAACGCGTGGGCAATGGGCGTGGGTCAGACAGGTAAATTGTCTTTGTCTTTTAAAATAATACAAGTAAGGTTTTTTAAAGAGTAATCTATGGGGAGAGATCATTAGCAGAGTACAGACCAATTCCATAACTCCCAACTTATAGAGATTCTACAGAGGGACACCTCAGGCCACACCTCTAACCACACCCAAACACGTGACATCACACCAAGACACGCCTCTAACCACACCCAAATACATACATGCCAACTTTTTAGATAGTCAAAAAGGGAGACATTTTCAGGATTGCTTTGTATCCAGTGATGAAATATTAAGTAAGTTGATATGTAACCTACAGCGAGGAATCAATCAGATACTTTTTAAAGCAAGATAGTTTATTGATGCAAATCAATTTCCCAGATGAAAAGAGGGACATTCAAAGAGCTGAGAAGGACAGAGGGACAAGGGTTAAAAATAGGGACTGTCCCTCCCAAATAGGGACACTTGGGAGGTATGCAATTCCCAGGGGGGAAGGAAAGTCTGTGTATCTTATGTATTTATTTGATGGCTAGACAGGGGTGTAGCTAAAGCTCACGAGGCCCCATAGCAAGACAAGATGTGCCCCCGATACGTAAAGACAGGAATAATAGCACCATGTATCAGACAACCCACAAACTAGTTCTAGAAACAGAAACACACCAATTTGTGATTTACTTCAAAAAGGTACAATGTTCTGCTGAATGCCCCCCTCAACTCTGGACCCCGTAACAGCTGCTCTGGCTGCTATGCTGCTAGATGTCCATAACGTATGCATTATACAGTCATACAATTCACTCCGTAATACATTGTCCCTCGCAGGAGCAGGCACAGCAGGGGCCCATGTACTGCTTTAAAACAGCGGCCCCCTATTGTACGTGTCCATCCCTGCTTGTAAGTAGGCAGCTTTTACCCACTTATTGCCTTCAGTACGGAGCTTTATACTAAGTTGTTTCATGCAATCTTATACAACAGTAAAGGTTAATAACCTAAAATAATTCATAGCACTGGGGTTAGAGGACTTGCATGTTGCGTTAAATCATACAGCACCATTTAAAGGGGATGTATCGTTTCATTACTTTGGCTGTTTCATAGAAGTTTCAGTATCTCATTTCCTGAAATCCAGGGGCATTTTTTCCCCTCCTATCTGGGTGTTTCTTGACTGAAGGGGGATGACATCATACCCCCCTTCACTGTCTGTGCTCGTTCATGAGTCTTTGTTTGTTGTGTCATTAGAAAGTGTCACTGCCCACATAATACAAAAATACTTTTTTTCTAAAGGAGATGTCAGCTCCGTGCCTGTCATTCTGTAGAGCTGTGTGCTGCTCTTGCCGCAAGAACAGCACACAGCTCTGAAAAAACTGTCAATAAAAATTTTAATAACTGTGCCCACATACCACTAAAAATACTCTGTGATGCGTCGCTCCCTGTCCGCTCCCTGCCAAATCTCGCCAAGGACAGGGAGCGAAGAAGGAATGCGCTCACATGGTACACATTCCAGGGCTACTGCGCCTGCCCAGAATGTGTACTATAGAAACATAGGCAGCCGGGTGGGGAAGACAGAGCACTGCGCAGCAATGCGCTGATGTATTACACGCATTCCCGACAACTGCACATGCCCGGAATGCGTGTAATACAGAATGAGAGAGCAGGGGAAAGGAAGACCCGGCCGGCATCACGGGGCATACGCAAGAATGCGCGCTCCCGTGATTGCGACCGGGGGCTGGCCGGAATGCAAAACAGAAGAGCCGGCAACGAATAGAAGAAGAGGAGGCGGGATCCGACCGGGACCGGGTAAGTATGTTTACAAAAACACAGAATAAGGGAGACAGAGAAAACTAAACAGCTTTGCTAATGACATGCAATTGCAAAGTTGTTTGTTTTCACTGTCCCCTTATTCTTAAAGCCATTTATTGAGATGATACAACCCCTTTTAGGTTAGTCAGTTTACTGTCTGCTCTTTTATAGAGTAAGTTTGCAGAACCATTCATATCTATACACTATTCATGGTCCCTGGGACATGGCGAAAATCAAAAATGACTGTATAGTGGACAAATTAGGGAATATATTTACATGTGAGCTGTTCTAGTCGTTCCCTTTAATAAAGAACAATAGGACTTTGGCATCTACTGAAAGGTGGAACATAAACGAGTACTCCTGCTCCACAGAGATTCACAAATAGGCCTGTGACTCATGTAATGGAAATATTTGAATAACACGACCAACCTAAATACATTGCAAATCGCAAACACATTAGTGCAAAGAAAATAATATGGGTGATGTGAAACATAACCCTGACATTGCTCTCCCATTTTTGCATAATTGTAAATGAAGTTCATTGTAATGTGGGTTTTATGCACCGTGACTGTCCCCATGTCAGTTAACAATATTATAGCCTCGGATTTCCTGAAGATCAATGTATGTATTAAGAAAAATAGTGTTTCCATTGGAATGATCATTACCACAGTGGAAATGTTCTTATTGTAATTATATGATTAATTTACCAGCAAGTCTCCATTGTTACAAAAGAACTTGGGCAGATCACAATGTGAGCAAAAGGGATGAATGATACAGGGCTTGCACCATCTACCAGCTTCCTCCACCCTATGTAGGGTGAGGCAGGGGCATAGCTATAGGGGGTGCAGCGGTAGTAGACAGACCCTGCAGTCTTAGGGGGCCTAAAAGCCCTTCTGCCACATAAGAAGACACCAGTATTGGAAATGGCACATGGTAACTGGGGGCCCCATTTCACTTTTTGCACTAGGGCCCAAGAGCTTGAAGTTACGTCTTTGAGGTGAGGATAAATCTCTGATGCTTGGCTTGAAAACCCAGCACTACTACATAGGCAGTATGTGGCGATGTAATAAGGGAATTCTATGTGATTATTATTTAAGTACTTTAAGGTTCTGTTTCTTGGGCACTGAGATTGTATAACTTGGGCATTAAAAGACTTTTTATTGCATAGTTTTTGGTACTTTATGAAAGACAATTGTGGTGTTGCTTTTTATTCTTTATAATATTGCAGCTGTATAAGGATGAAGGCATGAGGACCTGCACATAATGTTTTGCCCAGGGATCTACACTGCCCTGGAGGTAGTCACAGCTAGGCCACATTCATAAGGAAATAATCCATGCATAATTCCCATATGGCAGCAGACACATGGAGTACATATGGTTTTATGTATTATAAGAACTCCATTTATCATGTGTCCTCCATTAAGAATTGTTTTTTTAAACTACATTTCATGGGGGAAGTACAGAGTGGTAAAACTATATGTAGATTTGTTTCATATAAAGCTGTATTATCAGAAGTGTCTTGGGGACCCTGGATAGAGAAAGGAGCTACAGATTGATATAATCATCCATCTTAGAAAAAGTTATCTCAGAGTTAGAAGTTGTAGTTTCAGCAAAATAGAGGTCATCTGGCCACTAGCTGGTCGTGACCAAGCAAGGACTCCCCAGGCAAAAAAATATCACCAAATTTGCCATTTTTAAGAAAATAAGACAAAAGAACTATTTGTGAAAAGAGCTAGCAGTTTATGGGGACATCACTAGATCGTAGTAGAATAATATATATCCTGTTCTTGAAGGACCGTTAGAACATGAGTGAAACCTAAAATAACCCACAAGATGATATGTGGGCAGGGCAAATATAGCTCTACTCCATATTTGCTAGACAAGATTAGCCTGCAGTTCAAGGACTAGACATGAAGTCGGGGAACCTCCAGCTGTGCAAATGTGGAAAGATATAACCGTGAATTATACATTTGTGCCGTCAGAATAACCTACTAAGACCTCAACTGTGTCTGTGTATGAATCCTTATTGCACAGTATGCACCTCCCTTTCCATTCCAACATCATTGTAGTAGGTCTCATTCACCATTATCTGCACACCGGCACAAGATGCCCCAGCCACCGGCCAACAACTGCACAGGAAGCAAAATTTTTTAAAAAACTTAGTTTTTTTCTGGACCCTTAAAAAAAATATTCACCTGTAGTTCTGTCAAAAATCTGCAAAAATAACACATCTTCAATGTATCTATGCACTTCTGTACCTGTGCAATATAAATCTGCACAGAAGCCCAGGATTGCTGTTACGAGTAGTATGTCCTTGCTTAGTGTAGGATGCTCACAGAAGAATATTTTCCAAGGATGTGACCAACTGCAAAATTAGACATACTGTATGCACTTATATTACTAGTTAAGACTCTTATTTATATCTAATTTAGATGTACATGCTGCAGTTACCTGCACAACGAAAATGATAATTATACTAATAATGACATTATTGAGGCTCTTGACCCATTGCAGTAAATACTGGATATATGCTACCAGGCTTCCACATAAATTGTTATTAATAGACCACAGGCACTAAGCCCCTACACTTTGTCGTAAGTTATGTCATTAAAAAAAGAAGTTGCCCATCCCGAAAACCCTGGAAATCGTGTATTTCATACCAGTGAGTCAGTTTTTTCGGATGCCTGCCAAAATAGTTCCATTTTATTACTGTCGTGTATCTCGGAGGAGCAATCAAGGTCAAGAAAAAAATTCTGCTTTTAATAACATTTCCCCTTCGTAAAGATTTTAAAAAAGTAGCAGCAAGAATCCAGTTATAGCCAATTCAAACAGCACAGTTTTATGCTAGGATGGGATGATAGAGAATGAAAAGTAAAATGGAAAGTCTTATGCTTCATGATCCACCAACACCAAGAACATGGATCCTGTACCTCCCTGCACATGCAGGATCCTATTATGATCTTGTTGGCACCCCATGCATAAAGCCATTAGGCACCCCATACCTAAATCCATTAGCCCCCAACCTACAGACTATAGCACCCTATGGATTCATCATTTAGATACCCAATATGAGAAAAAAAAGGTATAACGCAGCGACACCTATGTGTTATAAATTTTTAAAGGTCCAAAAAACCGTATTCCATATATATTAAAAAATCCATAGAATAAAATTTTTTTAGTATAGGGTATATAAACAATCCTCCACATTGGGCTGGAGGAAATCCTTTACGTTTCGATACACGTAGGACTTCCTCCAGCCCGATGCGGAGGGTGTTTTATACCTCTATTTTTTCTAGGGATTTTTTAAATAATATGGATTACATTTTGGACTTTTAATATTTATCTCACCCTAGGGTGTGCCTGATTATACACTTTTTTTTCTTTCTTGGATTGTCACCTGTGTTCCTTGCCTGGACTTGGTATCCCAGCAGCCCAGAGAGACATTCTTGGTGTAGGACAGCATGTTGAGTAGATACGTTGCATAAATTGAAATTCGTTTTACTTTACTCAATTAGATACCCCATACCTAAAGTCCTTAGGCACACCAAGCCTACAGCTATAGGCACCCCATGCCTGTAGTCATTAGGTACCCCATACCTACAGGTGTTGGGTGCCCTATACCTATCATCTACAGCTATAGGCACTCCATGCCTACAACCATTAGGGACCCCATGCCTAAAGCCATTAGGTAACCATGGCTACAGCCATTAGGCACCTCATGCCTCCAGCCATTAGGCATCCAATGCATTCAGCCATTAGGTAACCCTTGCCTACAGCCATTAAGGACAAGTGCATTGGGCCTACTACTCTTTTTCACCACATATTATTATCCAATCCTTGACTTGTAACTTAATCTTATGTAATAACAAATGTAATAACTCAATAATCTAGTATCTTTTCCCACACACAATTTCAAACTGGTCATATAATAACAATGTGACTTTAGCTTGAGTCAAATCAATAAGGTTCAGGAGCCACTGCTTTTCAGATGCCTTGTGTCATGTACTCGGGAAGGCACATGTCATAAGTCGTAACCCAGCAGTAACCTAAAAGGACACATTGCCATAGGGCAGTGAAGTACAAACGGTAATATTCTGCACACTTTCCTTGCCCAATTCTCAAATAAAAAAAACAGTATTCATCAAATTATTAATTATTCCACACAAAAAATTTTTTAGCAAATCCCTTTCAAGCCTTGCATAACAATTATGGTATCTGAATAGTGAAATTCAACTTAACAAGAACACTTAGGGGACATTCCCGTTATGCTGCGCTTTTTTGGGTATTTTATTGCGCAAAAAAATGTCGACGCCCTATTTTCTATAGAAATGAACTGTCACCAAAACTATGCGCATTATACACCAGGCATGACACACATTTGAATGCACCTAAAGTAGGCGCATAAAATATTCTAGCAATGATCACTATGCCTCAAGTTCTCCTAGGTGCCATAGATTAGAACATCAATTATAGCTAATGCAATATATCACCCAAGATTTGGACAGGTTCATTCACTCAGGCGCACTATATACTTCATTAAATGTGCCTTAAAACTGTCATAGCAGCACCTCTTTTCTGACATGTTGACCTTAATCATGTTAAGTTGACTAAAGAGGATCTTGCCTCCATGTAACTCCTCTTGTTGCAGCTGAGGAGAAGGTGTGGATACCCTAAGTAGCATATAATATGTCAAAACTTGTGTTTTAAGGGGTACAGAGGAACTTAATAACTCCTATGTTTTAACAAATACCTGTGCAACAATGACCATTCCTCTAACCAAGCTAGAGCTCTATGGTGATGTGTACCTAGATATCTGAGATATCTATAGAAAGCAATTGTGACTAAGGTCTGGAAGAAATTCACTTAAGAGGGTCTTCCACGTACCCACTGCACTAACATGAAAAATGAACTGCCATTCACCTCTCCTGTCATCACTGTCCCAACAACACCTCGAGATCTATGGGCCCCCTATACTGATGATTCACATTATAGGTTTAATGTGACGCTGCTGCCCCAATTAAGTGCCCTTGACAGTCACATGCTGACCCCAGTAGTCACATGCCATATATGCAGACATGTAACTACTTTTGATTGTCTACAGTAATGCATTAGCCGTGAAGGTGATGTCATTGGTGGGATACGGACTGGGAACACAAGGGCTCAAATGGTACTGGAACGGTGATGGTCATGGAGCTGAGTACTGGTACAATTTCTATTTTAGAACAAAGGGGATGGCAGGGAAGTTTTTGAAAGTCATGGGAAACCCATTTAAAAACACAAATATTCTTACTAAAGTCAATAGTTTAAACCTGCTGCTGGGTCCTTCATAATGAGAGAGAAAAAGTTGCTCTCTGCTCTGGCTAATACATTTCTAGAAAGAGGGGACCAGACGCTCCTGTAATGTGAAGTTCTATTTTTTTTTAAAGAATATCTACCTATATTCACTTTTTCGGAACTTGTGCTGAAACACTAGCAATGGATTCTCCAATATACATCCAAGTTTTTTCCAGTGGTTGATGTGATTTACCATCCACACCATTGCTCCTATCACAATGTAACAATGGCAGAGTCTAATATAATGCAGTCCAATGTGTTATGTATCCTCCAGCTGTGAGCTAGTTAACAGTTCCCTGGGAGCCGTGTCCTAGTTAGATCTTGCCCTGACAATGTACTTGCCCTAATTCTTTTTGTTTCATACACACTTGTCAAGAAAATAAATCATATCCTAGTGTGCGGTGGCCATTAGTAAATCAGAAAACTGCTTGTTTTAACACAATGTTGTACGCTGGACTGTAATACGCTGGTGGTTTTTAGTATAGTTAAACTAAAAGTGTCTCTTTATTGTAAATGCTATCAATCAGATAATTCTTAAGTTGACCATGAACTGTAATAGGTTGTCCACCTTAATGCTCCATTTTCTTTCCATGATGGTAATGTGATCATAGGATGTGTCAATCCCCCACAGATTAGCTGTAATAGAGCTAAATAGAAAGTGTTCACTTCCTCCATAGCGCCACTGCAGGAGGAATAAAGTATTTCAAAATTTTCCTTAAAATCGATGGTCTGTCAACAAAATGCAGAAACATGTCGGGTATTCCAGAACTAAAAACTCACCTATTAGTCATCCTTTCCTCTAGATATTTGATATTGGTTCCAAATAAGGTATTTATTGAAGGGGTTCTCTCACTTCAGACATTGATGGCAACTTGCTAGAATATGCCATCAATGATAGATAGGTGCGGGTCCCGCACCTTTGTCAAGAATGAGTCCCAAAACCTCTTTGTCTGTAGGGGAAGTGGTCAGGACTCTCCTATTGAAATCAATTGGGGTTTCGAGTACATGTGTGTGGTGCTGCTCAGCTATGCTGGTAACTCCCATTCATATAGAGGAAGGAAATAGCTGGTGGGGCTTAGCACCCTCATCCAAACCCATTTAGCCTTGAGGCTTCTTCTGTTTTTGGAGTATTATCATTGCTGGGTACACCAGTACATGACCCTCACACCAAAAATATAATAGGAATAGACAGGACATGAAATATGTTTTTTCCCAGACCACAGGGAGCTCAGCCATATACATTCATTCCTGTATAGATAAGGGGCCTGTCTAAGAGCCACAAAACGTTTGTAGGATTATCCCAGTTTAATCTTTGGGACTAAGAGGGGTCGACAACTCAGCATTCATAATAAGTTTATGCCTAGACATGTTGCAGATCCTGTTGTATGGTTTTCTTCAAAGGACGCATTTGTACTTAAAAGGTAAACTTTTAAAAAAGATAAGATAAAAATTTGACGCAAATTATTTTTCTACGTCATTCACCTTTTTAATATTTTTTAATCCATTTTTTCCTATTTTGAGCAGTCCTTGAATCTTCCACTGCTGACAATTTCTTATCTAAACCTACAAAGTCAGAAAGAGTGGAAGAAAAAAATGAGATGTGATTCCAGCTATTTGTTAGTAATGCATTTCCCTATTGAATATTTAATGTAACTTCAGACAGCCTTTGTATTGTGCCGGGGGCCTTGACAGGTTAAAGTCATTACACATGCTGGAGATAAGAGATTTCAATTGGTTTGTGATTTTTCTTTCTTTTAATTTCAGTTAATTCCCTGCGTGTTTTACACCATTGCTCCCCGCCCTCCCGCCAGCGCCTACAGAGTTAATTGCATTGATTATTCTGCACATTATGGATCATTATGCTATTGCCTTTCCCCTCACAAACTTAGCACATATGTGGAAACATATACTAATGTCACGGTTTACCTGTGAAGGATGGTGGATCTCCAGTTGGCATGCAGAATTGGCTTGGCAGCAGAGTCTAAGGATTCCCCTAACTTTTATCCTTTAACCCTTCTACGGAGGTCTGGTCTTTGCTGCAAGAGTCTCATAGGTCATTACTCTCATGCAGTCGCCTGTAGTAACAGATGACAGCCAAACCTGGTACCAAAGTAGCAGATGAAAGAGTTAGTGGACAGGCAGTGGTTTGAGGCAGGCAGAGTTTAACACTAGGACTACTGGACTCGTGACCCCGCCTAGAACTACTGAAAGGGAGTCATTTTGACTCCTTGCTTGTTTTCGTTTATTTTAGAGTTTCATTTGTGGTTTTTATTAATTAATTATATTTTTTGTAATGTATTATTATTGTGAGATCCAACAGTAATGCTTTTGATTGTTTTTTTTTCTGCTTTTTCTTATTTTTCTACAGAAAATAAAATAATTATAATAGACGTTTTTCAAACATTTTTTTTATTCAAGTGCACACATATAAACAACAACTGAAGAACAAAAAGCAAGAAAATGTAGGTGGAGGAGCATAAAAATGAAAATATGGCGCAGAATTAAACCTTCTAAAACATTTTGGTGTTTTGCATTTTAGGCATTGCCTTTGATTTAAGGAGTACATTGCCCACACAAAGACTTCCCAACAAGTCTTACAATTGCCGACAATCTATTTTTCTTGCACTTTTCTTTTGATCTGGCAAAATTTATTTTGAACCATCACTTCTGAGCATGTAAAAAACTTGGGACGTGGAACCCTTTTCCCTATCTGTGACATAAGGACCACTCAACTCTCTCACAAGCGTTTGCAAAAATGCCTTGCGTGACTTTTTTTGGGTGGGTAATCTCCTGAAAAATTATCCATGCATTATACCCCAAAGTCTAAGGCATTTTCAAATGCATGAACAGGCCATCTCCTTGTGCATGTTCGTGTGGTATATTTTCGTGCCATCTGATCCACTACATCTACTCCAATTTTGTTTCATTGTAAAACTTTACCGTTTTTCTGAGTTTTTTTAGCGGAATCAGACGCAACAACAACATCTGGATGGACGGAACTCAAAATGACAACATTTTTGTTGACCTTTCATTGATATACTGAAAGTGTAAAATTTGTCTTCATTTCTAAACACTTTAGTGTTGTACAATTCCTCTTTCTTTGGATTTTATTTCTTTAGGCACTTCTCGCCTTATCTTCTTCATTGTTCCCACGATGGTTGTTCCTTTGCTTTTTAGCTGTTTAGCTAAATTTTACTGAAGTAAAATAATTACGGTTGTAACTTTGCGACCTTTTTTCAAAAACGGGTCCAATAACTTCATTACCACATGGTCAGCTAAACGGTCCTCAGCACGGGGGTGTGTCATCTGTTCCTAGATAATGGAAGCCATTTGCCAGATATTTGCTATCCTTATCAACCAGCTAGCCAATATTTGGGTGGCCATATTTATCTGGGTTTGAAGGCATGTACTGCGTGAATGGACACCTAGTTTTGCTTGGAAAAGTTGCTCATCCACCGTTATGTATGGGCAGTTTTTTTACCACGCAATACAATTTTCAATAAACCTGTCCCACACAGTAGAAAATAAGCAAATTTGTCCGTTTGCAGTCTCTCCGATCGAGTAGATTTCTCATCAAATCTGAGAAACCTCATAATTTCAACAAAGCGGTCCCTAGACATTGTCGCTTGCAAAAGGGTATCCCCATCATTACACCAAATACTGCTAATCGAGTGACGGTTCGTGCCAGATATTCCACGAGCATAGAATATCGCAATGAATGCATTTTACCCTCATCATCAGATAGAGTAAACTGTAAATTATTGTTCCTGCATGCTTCTGCAACGTACATTCTTTATATGTGTAATATATATGAATCAAAAAATAAACGCCATGCGCTCAAAGGACTATCGATAATGATATTTTCTTCTGGGGTATCCTGTAGGGCCAGTGCTTCTCGAAGAATATTTTGGCTGTCACGCCTACCAGGGAATGTTTTCCAATTTCAACAGGTTTCCATTGAATACCATCCGCTGAAACTAGATTCCTTCAGATTCGCCTTCTCTGTGTTTGTTGTTGCATTACCTTCACCGCCATCGTTACCTGTTGTTCTTTCATTTCTGGGACGTTTTTCTGTTTTTTTTTTGTCCACGACCAGGGGGATGGTCACGAGGCAACATAACTGCATGAGCCCGATCCCCAGTTGAGTGCTTGGAATATCTGGAAAAAAGTTGATGAATATTTTTAGAAATTTTGTTTGGTAAGGGTCCCGTGCACACTGGCTGGTTTAGCGCGAATATCCGACCGGATATTCTCACCACAATCCGGCCCGTACCTGCCCGCTCAGGTACAGAGCGGAGTTTCATACCTGAAGCTCCGCTCCGAACCCCGGCTGGGGCCGCTGTCTGGGACGGAGCCGTCTTGCGCGTAAGCAAGCGCTGCTCTGTCCCTACAGCGGCTCCAGCCCGGGGTTCGAGCGGAGCTTCAGGGATGAGCGGGCAGGGACGGCCTTATTGCGGCAAGAATATCCAAATGGCATTCAGCCAGAATTCGCTAGTGGGGCACAGCCCTAACTCAGTGTGTGGAAGAACAAATAAATACACATACTACTTTCCTTTTGGATTTGTTCCTTCTGAGTCTTCAGATTCACTTGATATGTTCTGAGGAATGAAATCTTTATCACGTCCAAAATCAAATACAGTTTCCTGCAATTCGGATTCCGATTCATTCTCCGTATGGGTTGCAAAGTAGCCAGAATATCCTGAGGCTTTATCAAACGTCTTTCTCTCCATATTCCTCACAAATTCCATAATTCATATAGTTCCCAGCTGAAAAATAGAAAAAGAAATGAAATAAAAGAAATAATAACTGTTCTGGGCCCCCTTCAAAAGTATGGGCTGAATCAGTTGACAGGCACTAAACTATTTCTAACAATTCATACCTGTATGAGTCTTCAGAGCTCGTATGGGCTGCGTCTGTTCTCTTTGTCTCTTCAGCTGAACTGATAGAAAAGTTACTATCCAGAATACTGTCTCCTGCAGAACCTTAGAAAAACACCACCCTTCATTAGCATAAGATAAGAGCCTAGAGTAAACAAGCTATTTAGTTCATCCATTACACAGTAATACAAGCAGGTAAAAACACAAGGAAAATGTAAAAAGTTGACATGTAAATTGAACAACATCTATATGAACATCAGGGGAAATAAGACAGAGTGAAAAAATTATGCACCCAAAAATTTATAGCAAAATTTAGTGACAAAGGACCTCAAAATATAGTAGGAGTCAAAATGACTACCCTTCGTAGTTCTTGGTAAATTTTGAAAAAAAAACGCGCAAATTTTTCACCAAAATTATTTATTCTCCACAAAATCTTTTTCACATCATATTTGAGGAAAAGTCACCGAGTTTCAAGCCAGAATTCTGAAAAATGTAGTCACAGAAGAGAAATAAAAAACGAAAGGAGTCAAAATGACTCCATCAGTAGTTCTAGTGTTAAGCAAGATCAGGGTTGCAGTCAAAGATCAGCACAGGCAGCAGACAAGTAGCAAGGTCAATGGAGTAGCCAAGGTCAAAGCCAGAAATGACTACACTGAATACATGAGAGTCTGTCAAGAGGCACAACCAAGATCAGGGGATGTGTTACAACAAATGACCACATGAGTAGCGCCATTGGAGGAGGAGCAGAATACCACTGCACACTGGCCCTTTAAATCTCAATGGACCTGCACACAACCACTAGAGGTGAGCAGCCAATGAAAGCAGGGGAGGGCAGCAGACAGAGGGCGGCACAACAGTAGTTTTCATAGGAATTAGAGATCTACTTTATGCACATGCAGATAGATGGTCTTCAAAACAGATTCTATAACATGGGAGGCCTTCCTTTTTTCTATCTTGTAGAAAGGTGAGCTCACTACGTGAAGTTCCATCCTTATAAGAAAGGTGAAGCATCTTAAACTATTTTCCTGAGGCCTATCTATCTATCTATCTATCTATCTATCTGTCTGTCTGTCTATCTAATATTAATATTTTTATCTATAGATCTCATATCTATCCATCTATTTCATATTTATCCGCTATTTGTCTATCTAAGGCATCCTAAGGCACTGTCCGGATCCCTGTCTTCATGACTAGTAGGGATCTCAGAGGTTGCCCCCCCAGCAATCAGGCATTTAACGATTGCGCCGGGCAGACCCTCTGCATCTGACTCTGGTTGCCGGCCACGGCCGCTGCGACCAAAACTGCGGCTTCGGCCATGATACTGTCCCCAAGTGTGAACACTGTCTGCTAAGCTTTGTATGCTTAATTGATTCCTGGCCAAAGCCTGTGGCCAGGAATCTTCCAGCACTATTTGGGATAACTGGTTCTTTCGGTGACATTTCCATTCTCCTATCGCTTCTGTTCTACTTCCTCCTCTTCCCTACTTATAGTCTCAGCCTCCTGTCTTCCTTGCCTGCTATACGGTTTCCTTTACCTGTAGTTCACCCGTATTCCTATTTGCTTATTTTTGTGTTCTTTGACTCTTGCTTGGACCCTGGTTACCCTCTTGTCTCTCGTTTTTGTACTTCGCTGCCCGTTCGTTGCTGACTCGGCCTGTCTGACCTCTCCTGTTTGTTCTGTGTTTGTTCATCTACGTCTGGTGTCTCACTTGGCTCAGAGTAAATCTCAGTCTTCTGGTTGGGGCCTATTAAGGAGTCGGGTACCCCAAAAGACAGGGACAGAGGTTGGGACCAGCGTCAGGGCCTCACTCCGTCTGTGTCTCCGTGTGCGTCCCTGACAGTCCCTAACATAACTCCAATCGTTTGAACAAGAGATGTTGTTCATAGCACAAACCCTTTAACTAGAAATAATGCATTGTAGGACAGAAGGTGTGCAGCATAAAGCATTAAAGAGCCATCAATCCAGTAGTAAGCTGGAGCCACCCTGTTATTGTCTCCTGGAGTATGATATCATTTGGGGGGGTCAGTCCATACACTAATAATCCATTTGCCATCATCCTTCAGTGCAGATCTGTGATCACATTTAGATATTTGTGTTCTTGCAGTAATGCAGCACTGGAAGAACATTTATGCAGTTCATTATGTTATGTTTCCTGGATATGTCAGAAGAGAATTTTTAATCCGCTTTTCTGTTCTCATTACATAAAAGATCAATCAGTGCCATTCCAGATCTCACTCGAATGAAGACTCTCCAGGAAATCTATACTAGAAATACAGCCTTGTGGATTATATACTGGAAATGTAAACTTTACTGATGTGGCGAAAATACACAAGATAATCTGAGTGAATGTTCTTGTGTTTTCGGCAAGATAGAGAACCATGAAAGAAAGTAGTATTTCTCTGTCTCCAGGAACCTAGATTAAAAAAGAGAAAAAAGTCAAGAGATCACTTGTATTGTGACTGAAATCTCCTAAGACTAGCAGAGAATTTGTCCACAGCAACAAATTAGATTGCACCTCTATTTTACGGAGAGTCTTGGGAAACTTAAAGGGGTTTTGCCACAATCTCATTTTATACCTCCTGTATCCAGCTCTTCAGCTCTGTGTGCTCAGAAGGGGGTGTGTCTGATTTGTTTGAATTGCATCTCATGTGACCCTGCAGGATGACATCACCAGGCCAAGGTCTGTTTATGTGTAGAACTGTAAGTAGCTACACTGTAGCTCAGAAGTAAAACTTTTGCCTCCAGACACAAGGGTCCTCGGTTCAAATCCCTGCAGAAAGCAAACCTTTGGATTTTATTTCTCCTTATCAATGCACAGACCTCATTGAGGTTTATTTTTTATTTATTTGCATTCTTTGACTAATTACTAAGGAGTACAGAGGACGGGAGTAGAATTACAGCACCTGGGGTTGAACACTCAGTAGCTGCCTGAGAGGAGAGGTGATGTCTGAGCATGTGCGACCAGGACTGAGGAGCTCTCAGCCCTGGTCGTATCCCCTGGAGGTGAGCTGTAAACAATGGATCACTAAAGGAGCAGCTAAAACAAAAACGGTGCAGAATTTTTAATAATGATGAATGGTGAAAATGTTTATTATTTAATTTACAAACAGCAATACTATTGTTTGCTATGGGCAGCTTCTCTACTTTTCCATTTTAGGGTTTTTGAGAAATCAAAGCTGTGGAAGGGCTCTTTACAGTAGCAGCAGTAAACTGCGCTATAGTCATCAGCATCTGGTCAAAATCACAGAGGGGGATTCTTCAATACTATCTAGCTCTTAAACAGTGTAAAGTTAGACTACATAGTTTTACAATGCAGCACATTTATCATAGTGTTCATAAACCTAGTGCAGGTTTAGACTGTCCAGTCTAACTTTACACCTTTGATAAGTTGGCCTACATCATGCCACCAACTTCTCCAAAATTATGGTGCATTTCTTGGCACTCAGTTTTGCATGCTAAGTCACGCCCCCTGTAAATTAAGTCACACCCTTTTTGTAGAGGCCACACCCCTTATGTCAGACAAGGCGCATATGTCTCTAGAAACTGTATAATACATAATAAATATAGTATAACGCATGTCTTGATAAATGTGCCCTGTTATATTGCTTCATGATCAGAAACAATGTATTACTTCAGAACTTTATTGAAAATTATTTTCTGAAAACTATTTTTTTAAATATATATAGTTGAATGTTAGTCCATTCTGATTACCGTAAGGAGTCAAGAAGCATTTTAACACATTTTTAAGACCCGTGGACCATGCCAGTTACTTTTTTCCTTCTTTTTAATCTATCTACCATCATTTTCCCTGATTAGAATTCTACATTGTTGATATTTGCTGGGCTGCCCTCAATAATTTCATACAGACAAAGCATCTGGGCCCCCCAGCCATTTGCAGCCCCTTTCTTCTACCATATTAGCAGGCCTCTTTTTAAAAAATGTGATGAAAGCTCCAGATGCAAGTACTATAAATGGGCATACTCACCATGGTGTTTTACAGAGCCACAGACAGTTTCAGACTCAAATTTCCTGGTCAGGTTGTGGGTGGCTCTATAGCAGTGATCAGCTCTGCTGTAACTAGATTATCCTATTATAGTGACATGAGTGCAGGAGGTTTGCAAACTGTAGTGCACAAAGCTACAGAGCTCTAAAGGGTTAGGCCATGTTCACACGGCTTATTTGGACGTGGTTTTGGATGAGGTTTTCGGAGCATTTCCGCTCCCAAAACCTCGCCTGAAAGACACTTCTTCAGAAGAGGCTTTAGAGCCGTTTCTTGGCAAGGCTTTGGGTGAGGTTTTGGATCAGGTTTTCGACGAGGTTTTCACCCATACAAATTAATAGCCAGGATAAAAACCGCGCCCAAAACCACGCCAAAAACCGCGCTGAAAACCGCACCCAAAACACACTTCAAGACTTGACATGACACTTATTTCCAAAGAAGTGTGTAAAAACCTCATCGTGTGTGAACTACAATGAGGTTTAACATAGGAATCAATTAAATGAACTGGGACGTTTTGGAAGTGTTTTGGACGAGGAAACGCTACGAAAACCTCGTCCAAATAAGCCGTGTGAACATACCTTTAAAGTCAGTAAGTAATGTAAACAAGCTCCAGTTTTTCAAGATAAGCAGAGCAGAGAGTGATGTCACCATCCTGGACACAGCCACAGCCTGTAAGAACAGAGAGAGGTGGACACTTACTAGGAAAGCTTGTGTACAAAAAGAAGAGATGAGACCTGCTCCTAACTCTGAAGAGAAGCACAATCAGAACAGCAATGTATTTGGAAATAGTCTTTATTTACCTTTACCTACATGTTCAAAGCTAATCAATGAAACGGGAGTAGCCTTTTAAGGGTCTAAAGTTAGGCCTTGTTCACACCTGCATTGGATCCTCTATCACAGATTTTATCATTATTTATAGCATAACACTGCATATAAAATAAAAGTTGTTTTAGCCCTAGGTGAAACCTCATTATAGGTCAATGTGTTTTTCTCAGGTGTTTTTGGAATCCGTCCTGCAATGGATCTGGAAAAGAGTTTTAAATGCAAAGTATAACATGAACATGAACAGAAAAACCCTATTGGACTAGAATCTATCCAATATTTCATTCTTAGTAGCCATATTGTTTGTAAGGTTCCTTTGGGGCCTACTATGTGAATCCTCAGGTTCACAGTGATCTTAAATGGGAAAAGTGGAGATACTGAATTCTCAAGCTAAAACAGGAAAAATATGTGTGTGGATAGAGAGATAGATAGATAGATAGATAGATAGATAGATAGATAGATAGATAGATAGATAGATAGATAGATAGATAGATATGAGAATGATAGATCTTCCATGTTCCTGTATATATATAGGATCTTTGGAGATGTTTACTATGTTTTACTATGTGCTGTGTACACTATATAAAGATCACCTCTCTTAGAAGACGACCCACATCTAGATCCACATCTAGGTTTATTTTGTGATGGATTTTCCATGTTCCTATCTTCTGTCTGTATTGGTCTCTTATTTAGACAAATACCCTCAGAACACCAATTCTGTTTGAAGAATTGAAGCTACAGAGAGTTATAGCCTAAATACACTATTGGCGACATGCATGATTTTTGACGCCCAGGCACCACTTTTATTGCATATAAAATTAGTGTAGAATGCACCTGAATTTCTGAACTTGTTTTACTGTGGGTCATAGATTTAGCGCAAGCTAGTGCAAAAGTGACAATTCAGGCTCAGGTAAACCACTTTTAAATTGGTCTACCTGTTCCAGCAGTGATGTGCCTGGAGTTGCCGATAAACAGTCATAAATGTGTAGCTTCGTACGGTTGTAGTGCAACACATCTCCAGCAAGCCCCCGATCTCAAGCGCATTACAAAGTGCCGCGGGCGCTCTGTAATGCGTCTGATATTGGAGTGTGGCTGGTTAAAAATATAGCGAACAGGGCTCAGGCTCGGACTGGCCCATAGGGGAATAAGGGAAACCCCCAGTGGGCCCCTGAGCATGGTAGACTTGGAGTTGTTTTTTAACTGCATATATAGCCTCAGAAGAGGCAGAAAAAGAAGGAAAAAAACAGAGGCAGAAAGAGAAGCAAAAAACAAGAGGCAGAGTATAGGAGGGATGTACAGTCATTTAAAGTAGCTGTATGATTGGCCCCTAAAATAAACTCCACCGGTGGGCCCAGAAACAGCTGAACTGGTGGGCCCTAAAATCAAATCCACCTGTGGGGCCTAGACACCGCAGTCCAACACTGACCGGGCTGCGCTAGTTCTCGGGCTGAAGAGACGGCAGACATGTGACGCAGCCCCATACAGTACATGTTGCCCTATGTATTGCTTCAATGCATCAAAAATTTAAACAAAATAGTCTTGAGTAAAAACACTCCATTGTTTTGTGTACACAGTTCCTATGCCAATAGCCAGGCTCGGACTGGCCCACAGGGGAAACCCCCGCTTTGCCCCTGAGCATAGCAAACCTGGAGTTCCTTTTAAACTGCAAATAGATCCTTGTTAAAGGCAGAAAGGCAAAGAGAAAGAGGTAAAAATGAAGAGGCAGAGTATAATAGGCCTGTACAGTTGCTGTAGGGTGGGACCCCAGAATCAGCTCCACTGGTGGACCCCAATTAAAACTTTACAGATGGGCCTCTATAATGAAGGTCCCCTTGTGGACCCAAGGCAACCCAGTCTTAAACGGCATATAACAGATATAGAGACAACACATTTTCCACTTTTTTCACATTCTCACCATTCCCTCTTCTTGCTGACCTGCAGACAATAGAAGAGGGGGGCAGAGGGAAAGAAAAATAATGTAAATGCAAAATCAGACTACATTGGGCTGTCTTGTAGCCTGTAAGGAGGCACCCGGGTCTGTGTGGGAGCTGTTTACACCATTTTAAGACTGTTTGCAAAGTGGCTTTGTCTTAGGAGTGAAGATAGCCTCAACCTATGCCAAAGGACTAGAAGACTTAGCAGTATATATTATATGCAGTTTTCTGGAATTTTTTTATGTTATTCCTTATTTTACGGTTCTGTTTTTGCTGGATTTGTTGCACCATAGTGCAGTAAGATTATAATTCTTTCATTCAGATTGTGTTATTGTAGCAGCTATACGTTATCATGGCTCATATCAATGCGATAAACATTTAACACATGCTAAATTTAATCCCTTGTTGTAATCGGAGTTTATTTTCTCTCGTTCTATAATTAGCACAGGGTATATTTTAAGTAACACTGTCTCCTAAAACATGATTTAAACATGGTTTGTTTTAATGTGAAATGGAAATCATTGTTAATAACAGCTATTTAATCCTGTGTAGCATGAACATCATGTAATTTCCTCTACAGGGTCTCGCCTTGAGAATTCGTATCTTCCCTTGGAACTGTTTGAGAGCTGTGGGGTTTATTGGGCAGCTCAGTGGCATACGTTTGCTCCCATAGGGACCTATTGAATGGTGTCTATGCCATCTTGTTCACAACAGGGCTGTGTCTCCATATCCGTTACTACATAGTGAAGAAATGAAATTAATAATGTCCAGCACACGGTGATTATAGGAGGTGACAGAGAAAAGAATATTTCAATCCATAAATAGTCAAGTAAATAAATCCACATTACTCAAGTAGTTGCATTCAATAAGGATTGCAAAGTTCATTTAAATAGTGTCCATACAATTACGGTAGAATAATTCAGCTCTTAATTGGAAATTGGGATGGGCTGGTGATTTTTAGGATTCCCCCAGGCAAAGCACACATCATATCTTTTGGTGGGTTTTTTTGGATTTTTTGGGTTTTTGGATTTTAAAACCCCCGAAATACGGCCCTTCAGGGAGCCCCTGACAACAATAGTAAAAAAAACACTACCAGTAGTCTCCACAAGTCGTTTTTTTTTCCATTCATCTTCTGGCGCCGGCGTATTATACAAGATGTTGGATAATACGCCGACGATTTTAGTTTTTTAACCGTCTTCCCATACAATTCAATTGTATGGGCGAATTAAAATTATGAGAACCGAACGCGTTTTTTGTGCAAAATGTGACAAAAAACGGTCGACTTTCAGCCGCTTTTTGTCCGATTCAGTGGAGACTCAGCCTAAGATGATGTTGTGACTTTTTGGTTACAGTTAAAGGGGTTGTCTCACTACAAAGATTAGCTTTCAACATGTAGGGAACACTAAATGAATACGTTCTCCAAATATATTGCTCTGTTCATTTTTTTTGTTTTTTGTTAAGGAGCTACGAGTGATTTAATCACCTTCTGAGGGCTTTCTAGTTTCCCAAGTTACAGACCTGTGTACTTCTGCTCTCCTGCTGTTTGTTCTATCTGATAGCAGGGGGTGAGGTAATCACACAGGTCCCAGCAGGCAGTGTGAGATCTTGTGTGTTATGTGATCTTTCAGACAAAAAACAGTAATTACAACTGTTTACATTTAGCTCAGCAGCTTCTCCTGTCCTGGTAGAAGGTAATTTATCTAATCTAGACTAATAAACATAATAAACCGAGAAGTCTGAATACACGGAGCTCATACGCTAATTACAGACAGCTGGACCAGGAAGTGGCAGAGCAAAGCAGCATTATTTCATTCATGCATCCAATGAAATTATGAGATGAGACAACCCCTTTAACCTTAGTCATACTAGTCACGAAAAGGCACACAAAGCAGAAAGCATAGATATGAATACATTGGACTAGACAGAGTGTATCGTACAAGTGGAAAAGAGAATATAGGATTTCTGGAAGGTAGAGTTGAAGGAAATATAAAAGGTATAAACTGATCTAGCAGGTAAATAAAGAGAAGAAGGACAGGGGGGAGAGAAGACATAGTCAAGGAAATAAAATGGAGATGGGGAATAGTAAAAATCTATAGTATATGGAAAGGATATAGATGCATATCAAGGATATATAGTAGAAATAAAGGAGGGAAAAGTGGGAGTAACAGAGGCAAAGTAGGTAAAATGGGAGGAAAAGTAGTAGAGATGGATGAGACAATGAATTTAATAGAGGAGTAAAATGGTATAAGGGGAATAAGAGCTCTAACCATTCGAGGACCTGGTGCGTCGTATATACAATGAGCTGTTTGGAAGTAAGCAATGAAATGGTGCATGTGGAACACTGGAAGGCAAGATAAAGGGGAAAGTGTAAGTAAGATAGAAAATGGAGACAGGGACAAACAGCAGGGTCGCCAGTATGAAGGAAAGTGGGGACTGCTGGAAACTGTAGGAGAGAGAGCAAGGGGTTAATCAGGATAGCAAAGTATGATAATGGGCCAGAAGAGAGGGGACTTACTAGTTAGTAGGCAGAGAGGCAAGAGAGCGTTGCAATGCAGTGGAGGACAGTAACGAATACCAGCGGTCTCTGAAGATACTGGACATTCTGGCTTATTAAAGGCCATGGCTGGCAGGATCCACCTGGAATCACAGTGATATGCATCCGGGTGGAACAACAGAACAAACAGCACAGGCACTGGTAAACTAATGAGGATGACAGGGACAGAGCGCAGCCAGAAATAGAGTGTAAATAGGGAGATAGAGGGGAGATAGGTGTAAACAGTGGGAGAATGAGATAAAGAGACACAGGATGCATGAGAGGAGAGTAATGAGGCTGGAATTAAAAGGGAAAACAAATGTATAATAGATGAGTGAGGGGGATAGAAATGAAGGATGAGAGTGAAAATGGCCATGGATATAATTAGCAGTGGATGTATGATATAACTAAAGGCCTGTATGGATGGAAGAGCCGTGTGTGTATGTTGTAGAATATAGTAAAGAGACATAGAAGGTATAGAAGGAAGGAGAGGAGAACATGATGGTAAACCAAATATATAAACAAATATGGCCTGAAAATACAAATTAAGAGAATAATAGAAAATGATACAGTAATTATACAGTAAGTAATCAAACTCCAGTATCTGCAGTGACGTCTAAAGACGTTGCTACAGACGAACGACCCGCACCAGCCGACGTCTAAAGTCGGCGGGCGGTCATTAAGGGGTTAAAGGGAACCTGTCACATAGATTATGCCCCCCTTGCTGAGGACAGAACAAGCTAGTGTCAGACCTGCTGTTTCCAGCGCTGTGTCCCTTATTCTGTAAGACGCTGTAGTTTTTAAAGCATTTACCCCTCAAATCTTATTCATGAGCAGGTGTTACCCCCGCCCACCAAAGACTAGCCCCGCCCACTGACAGTTATTCACATGTTTCTACCTATTCAAAGTAATAGGTTTATCAATTGAGGTGGGCGGGGCTAGCATCAGATGGGTGGGGTTTGAAAAAATCTGACTCTTTGAATGACTCTTCAAATGACTCTTCTGGCTGAAAACTGCAGATTTGGGCATTAACTACATGAAAACTACAGCATCTTACAGAATAAGGGGCACAGTGCTGGGAACAGCAGGTCTGACCCTAGCTTATGCTGCCCTCAGCAAGGGGGGCATTACCTATGTGACAGGTTCTCTTTAAAATGTAGATGACAGAAATAAACAAGAATTGAAAGGACATATATGTCACCCTCGTACCACACTTTGATTAGCGTGTCTGCAAAGGAAGAAAATCAACCAAATGGTAAACATCATGGGCAACATGTATGAACGGGGCTGCACAAAATATCTGGCATTTTTTCAGCCCAATATCCAGTGCAGCCCTGTTTGCTACATTTTTAAATGGCCCGTACGCATATATCAGGCGCATTACAAAGTGCTGGCAGCACTTTGTAAACAACTCGAAACAGTGATGTAAGCATAGGCACATGACCACTACAACCAGTCAATGACTGAAGCGGTGACGTCCTTATTCAAAAGTTAAAGGGGTTGTCTCACTACATTGATTCATCTTACCTCAGTCCTGTTTTCTTGGTTTCACTTTGAATTCAGGGGCGTGTTTACGGGTTTCCCTACTGGGGCTGAGTAGAAGCCAGTCTTTAGTATAGCAACCAGTCGGGCACCTATCAGAGAGATTGAACAGGTCTTAGTATAGCCCCTGGGGAGCGAGCAGCCCATAAAAGGGGGGGGATATTCAAATAGTAGGACGCTTTATGGAACATATTGCAAAGTGATTTGTTTTTTTGAAAGATCTTTAATATAAAAAGCAATCCTTGTAGGAAAAACCCCTTTTTAAAGAAAAAAACAAAAGATCAAAAGACCCATCACTGGAACGGAGCAGTGGGGGAAGGAGGGTATCAGCTCTTTTTTTCCAATTGGGCCACCAGTAGCTAATTAATTTTTTATATGAACTGTACAACCCCGTGAAGGGGGTATTACCATCCAATAAAGTGATGGCATATTGGGCTACAGAAAGAGAGCCTACAGTGCTGACTCAGAGGGCCCTTAAGACTTCCCTGATGTGATAGCGGGGCCAATGCCTCTAAAGGGAAAATTGTGAGGCCCCTTTTTAGTCAATGGAGCTGGCTACAAAACCCTGCACTTCTATTGGGTCTCAGTCTCCCCTGTTAATGCTGGAGTAAAGGACTGCTTATGTACTATACCAGTATGGTATCCAACATGTTGAAGTACATAATGGACTTCAAATTATCAGTGTAGTCGTGAAGGCACCAAGGCAATAAAAAACCAATTGCACCCATGGGGATAGCACATATACAGCAGAAGCATGGACGTAGCAAGATATCAATATCCTTCACGATATTGGATGGAGGGGTGCCATTTGTTTTTAATAATGCAGAAATATTTGGGGAAACTGTAATAGTGACACCTTTATTAGCACTGTGTAATCCTATCATTCTATACAAATGACTTTACACTGAAAACTGGGCCTTAGGTGATGAAATGCACATTTGCCTTGTAAAATGTATGGCCCTTTGTATATATCACTTGTATGGTAACCATTAGTAAACACTGTGATAATATTTGCATGAATTGTATGCATGGAATATGTTCTTTGGTAAAGTGTAACACATAAATGGGCTGATAATGGCCTTATATTTATCATGGTAATTTCAGACTGACACTCTATTTAATTTAAATATCCAATGTCCTATTATCCTGACATTATTCATTGATAGGATATGCCCAAAAGGGGGGCATGTATGAAAGGGTTGTGCCAGGTTTCTTGCTTCCTTTGAGTCAAAAAGTCTGTCGTAGCTCTGTTCTATAAATGTATGAAAAGTCCTACGTCCAAACTTGGCACGTTCCGCACCTGGACTGACATTTTTAAATGTACCAAATATGTGGGGGCGTTGTGGGGGTATGTCGCACCAGATTCGTAGGATTAGATTTATGATTCTATAACGCCAAAAATAGGCGCAAAACTGTCAGTATCAGCCATATGAGGTTAAAAGTGGTCTGACTAAGGCCAAAGTTGTCGTAAGCAAACTGCAGTTGCTGTTAGGGCAAAAATATATAAATTATTTTTCAATTTATATCACTAAAATGATAAAAACTAATTTATGATAATTAGCAAACTATATAAAATTAAATATAAAATTAATATTAAATTATATAATATTCAAAAATATAAAATGATCTCCTATAAAAAAATTATATAAAATTATACCATCTAAAATGAATATTCAATTAAATAATATAAATTATTTAAACCAATACATCATCTACGATAAATCCCGTTCTCAATTGGGCTTTTATGGAGTTAGTGGAGTATTTTCAGTGATTACAGATCACAGCAGGCTAGAACTAAAAGAAAAGGTGATAGAAAGAGTAGAAACTATGGTAGTGATCTTGCATGGCGCGAGACTTATCTTGTGCTAGCTATTGCTGTATGTTTAATAAAGGCTGACCGACTGACCAACACTTTTATGAACAAAAATTAAGTACAATATGAAAGAATTTTAAAAATCAGAACAAAATTATTATTAACATAATAGATTTTACATTAGAATATCAACTCGGTGAACTACTTTTATCTCTATAGAGAAGAACAGAAGCTCCAATACTGTTCAATGTTTCTCTTTCTACTATGTCACAATGCTCTCCCTGTGTCAGTCTCAATTTGTGGTTAGAATGTTGCAAGAGATAAGTAGCTATTACTGTCAATCATACTTAACCCCTTAAGCCGAACACCTGAAAAGTAGTTAATGACGAGAACATTGTTTTAGTTTTTGCCTCCTTGCGTTTCAACGGTTGTAACTTTTTTATTTTTTCAATGACGCAGTTGTATGAGGCCTCGTTTTATTCGAGACGAGTTGTACTTTATGAGGGAATAGTTTAAATTCGCTTATAAATAATTGCAGAATTATTATTATTTTTTTTTAAATGTTTGTTTCCTTTTATATTTTTTTACACCATTCACATGTCACACTTAATAACTTGTTAGATTAATTCTACAGGTTATTATGGTCGTGTGGATACCTAATATGTGTAGGGTTTTTTTGTGTGTAATGTATGCACAATTTTTTATTAAATATTTTTTTATTTTTTTATTTTTTAATTCATTTTTTTTACACTTGTTCTTTTTTTTTACTTTTTTAAAAAAAATTAGCATATTCATATATGCTAATACATATTCATATATTAGCATATTCATATATGCTAATATTAGCATATTCATATATGCTAACACATTATACTCTGTGTCACTTTGACACAGGCAGTGATCAGGACAGCACACAGTGCGTCCTGGTCACTGGTTTGTTACACAGACAGCTCTGGAGCTACTCTAGGTCCCCAGGGCTGACTGTGCAGCTGTTTCCCGGGTTCTGTCGGGTCACCGGGTGTTCCAATCACCCGACAGAGCACCGCCACAATCAATGGGTTAAAGCACTGGGAAGCGGAGGTTTCCCCCGCTGCCCGATGCTCGCAAGGGATGCTCCGGGAACAGGGCTGTGTAGCACAGCCCCAATCTCAGCACAGCTGCGGCGCCGGGGCGCCGCAAACTCCAGTATCAGCAGCGACGTCTAAAGACGTTGCTGCAGACGAACAACCCGCACCAGCCGACGTCTAAAGTCTGCGGGCGGTCATTAAGGGGTTAAAGGGAACCTGTCACATAGATTATGCCCCCCTTGCTGAGGACAGCACAAGCTAGTGACAGACCTGCTGCTTCCAGCGCTGTGTCCCTTATTCTGTAACATGCTGGAGTTTTAGAGCCTTTACCCCTCAAATCTTATTCATGAGCAGGTGTTAGCTCCACCCACTAAAGGCTAGCCCCGCCCACCTGGCAGTTTTTCACATGGTTCTACCTATTCAAAGTAATAGGTTAATCAGTTGTGAGGTGGGTGGGGCTAGCCTCAGTTGGGTGGGGCATGAAAAAACTTACTCTTTTCATGACTTTTCTGGCTGAAAACTGAAGATTTGAGCATTAAATGCTCTAAAACTCCAGCATCTTACAGAATAAGGGACACAGTGGTGGGAACAGCAGGTCTGTCACTAGCTTGTGCTGTCCTCAGCAGGGGGGGCATAATCTATGTGACAGGTTCTCTTTAAGAATTGTTACATTTGTATTCTAATTGTTACTTCTCTTCTCTATAGACACTAGTGCAATTCATTGAGTAGATTTTCTAATGAAAAACTAATTATGTTAATAATACCATTTTCTTCAAATTTTTTTTATTTTTCATTTTTACTACATTAATTGAAACAAATCTTAATCAGATGGAAATTTAATTTTGCTGCTCTAGCCTTTATTCTATATGCAGGTCTTGCTGGGACCTGTGGTCCACCAAGCAAGATCACTACCATAGTTTCTATTCACTGACATGCTATTCTAATGTCTTTTCTTTTATTTCTAGCCTGCTGCGATGTGATTGTAATCACTGATAATTTTTAATAACTCCATAGATACCCAATTGAGAACGGGATTTAGGGTAGATGCTGTATTGGTTTTCTAATTTTATATTATTTAAATTATTATTCATTTTATAATATATCATTTCTTATTAAGTTTATATTATTTAAAAAATAGATTATATAATTTTATATTTATTTTATCTCATTGTTAAATTATTTAATTGTCAGGAATTCTGTACAGTCTTTTCAAGTGCACCAACCATAGCGCTTTCAACGCAGCACATTTAGCATTCACACCAACATTACCCCATGATCCACCTACGATGTACAAAATGTATGAGCCACAGTACAACAGGTTCATACATATTACCGCATTCTATACTGCTCTAAAGCTATTTAGAACTCGCGTGTCTGTGCCCAGTTTCATATATGTCATTTCATAAAATGTCCTAAATGTCTGATAAATTTGGGTACCATTTCTGGAACCTGCACCTATCGAGAGAATAGGTCCCTTAAAGTTTTGGTTTAGAATAGAGAGTAGGCCGCGCATGAACACTACTCTCCATTTTATTCTACAGGAGTTTTGAGTATAGCTGAGCGATGCGTCCAGTTGTACTTAGAATTTACATACAACATAATGTTGAGCAGTGTGCATGTGCGACCAACTCTATTCTACATAGAAAATTTTAGAGCCCAATATCATTCTTCTTCCCGGAGGTAAACCACCACCAGAGGTGCCAGGTCACAACTTACTTCTCTCCATTAATAAGACATGCACCCTCAGCCATATGTTTATGCACATGGGGGTTAAGGAGGGGTAGCTGATGACCAAATGAGCATTCAGCTGAGAGTTCATGAAGGTGTTTGACCCTAAAGGGTCATGTAGTGCTTTTGGGTCCTGATGTGCAGTAAATGTGGAGTTCACTACCCTTTTTCCCCCCTTTTTCTATGTTTGCAAGTGACATTCAGAACCAAGAGGTACTTTTAAGAACATCAAAGTTGGGTATGAGTTGTTGTTGAGGTGCTGTTACGACAAGAACTCACAGGGAAAGTCTTTGCAGTTAAGCACCAGCAGGCTTCTAATTCACAGAGGCACAAAAGCTTGCTGGTTACAATAACATCAATGCTATATACAGGTGCACAATCTTGGCCTTTCTCACTCTGTATAAGTGTGATTTTTGCAGGTGCTTATTCCTAGGGTCAGACCTCTGCCACCTCTTTAATCACAATTTCACATGAAGAAGAACTGCACTCCACTCTCAATGAAATGCTTAAAGGTGCTATTTTATTGAAGTATAGACATGCACCACATTGAAAAGATGATAGTTATTATACTGGGAGATAAAATCTAGATTTTATCAGTGTTTCTGGTAGAGATTACACTTCATCAGGTGAAAACACTGGTTCATGAGAGTATGTATTTCACCAGAGAGGATATTGTAAATGGGGTAGGACAGACCGGAGGCAGCGTTACCCTGGTCCTGGATCATGTAGAGGCAGTTCCTTTTCCAACATGCTTAGAACTGCAATGAATAGTGTTGATCGAACCGTTCTAGAAAAGTTAAAGGGGTTGTCTCGCTACAATGATTGGGTTTTAATTAAAAGATCTTTAAAAAACAAGCAGCTTTTCAATATATGTTCATTACAAATGTCCTACTGATTTTGAGTTATCCCTGTTAGTAGTAGTGGGATTAAACCCCTGAAATCCCTATAGCAGCTGACCTGTTGATCTTTATCCACTGGCTGTCAGTGCTGGTGACTCATCACCTTCTGAATACAGGTCAGAGCACAGGCCCCTCCCCCACAGAATGCTTCTGTAGTGGAGGGAGGGGAGGGCTCTGGCTTCTGTGTCTGTGCTGCCTGGATTAATCCCTGTGTTGTGCCTGCTTCCTCCTGCTCTCTACACAGATTGGGAGAGCAGAAATGAGGCTGGGCAGCAGTGAAAATGTGTTACTATAATCATGATGTGTCTGTGGAGCTCTGACTATACTAATAGAAAAAGATCAGGGGGGCATGTGAACGGTTCATTTCTCTGCTGTACTAGTGACACATTGTGATTATAGTAACTCACTTCACAGACTGCCCTGTGTCTGTTCGACCCGGGTTTGTTTGTTGTTTCTTGAGATGGAGATTTGTATGCTAAGCAGGGGGTATAGGAACACTTGCATCAACCTGCTCTGCTATTAGCATACACAGCTTCACAGACCTCTCCACACTCATAGATCAGCCCTCTCCTGACTCTGTGGAGAGGAGCAGCAAGAGCCTGCAGTAGACCTAGGTAGGCACACACAGGGTTAACCCTGGCAGCAAACCCCCTCGCCCTCCCCCTGCTGTATAGAAGTTATGGAGGAGAGCTTTCTGTGTGCTGAGGGGAGGGGGGAAGAGGGAGGAGAAGAGGCAGACAAGAAGCATGCCCCTAAATTCAAAAATCCTTTGCTGCCAGAAGCATTGAAGTAGGCTGAAAGCTTGTAATGAGACAACTCCTTTAAGTTCTAGTAGAACTTCTCGAATTTTTAGAACTCTAACCGAACCAAACATTTTACTGTTTGTTCAAGTAAAGTTCTAGTTCTAGTTCGACACGCCATTTTTAGTTTCTTTTCAGTGGCTTTCTGCACTTTTGGCAGCCATCCAATTAGTGCAGAGCACAGAGAAGTATCAAAAACGTCATCGCTGAGGTGTTGGGGTCTCATTGGTTGCTAAAATCACATGACCATGTTATATATATTTCACTATATTGCCTTGTGAACGCCATTTTCAGCTCACTCTCTGTACTGTACAGACTGCTCTTAGTTAGCATTTTCCTTTTCATAGACATCAATAGCTAGGGAGTTTGATATTGCTGGCAGAATCTTTCCCACACCCAGAAGCTGTTATTTGGTGACATTTGCAGGCTCACATAATGCCTAACTCTCATATACATGATATATGATATATCTCATATACAATATATATTATACAGAGTGCTTGGATTTGCTAAATCATATTCAATGCATAAAAAAATCGGTTTTTACAGTTTTGGGGGTTCAGTAATTGTATAACACACCGTCTCCAAATCTCCTATGTGTCAAAGGGGCTTTTGGGCCCCCTCAGGAGGCAGAGCCCCATAGCAGCTGCTGCCACTGCACCTCCTATGGCTACACCCCTGCTTGCAAGCTGTCCTCATCTTTTCAGTAAGCCATTGAAAGGAATGAAGTATTTTAGCCTCTCTATTATTTTCTGTCACTCTTAGAGCCAAATTTTCTTCACTAAGTTGTTCCACGTATCCAGTTTTCCTCACCTGTATAGGTATAAAAATTAACCAGAACATTTTCTCCCATTGACTTTAATGGGGTTTTCGTTCAGGTTCTAGTTTGAATAGAACTTCGAACCGAATACACTAAAGTTTGAGATTCTAATCGAACTAGAACTTTTTACTGTTCACTCATATCTAGTAATGAACACTGCCCTCGACATGAGGATGAATGTGCACCCCCAAGACTGACTTATCACATGGCTATTATCCCTGATTACATGCAGTACACTATTCCATCAGATGTACACAATTTGTCATTGCATTGTGACAGGGAAGTGCAGCACAGCGTGGCAGCTGAATTTTTACTCATCTATCAGCTGAGGTGATTTTGTTTCTTTTAGTTTTGCATGATATTTGCCTAAGTGAACAGATGGTTTTACAACTGGATCTGCTGCTTCTGCTACTACTACTAAGTTCTGCTGCAAAGTATGTAAATCCATATGTATATGATTATATAGAGAGTGCAGCAGACAGACTCGGCTATATTCAAAACTCCCATGGAAGTGAATGGAGAGCGATCACATGCGGCTGAATATGGAGGGTAAAGTGGCCCCACTTCTCGAGATCCTGCGGATCTGCCATAAATGTCTCAGGCGGTAATATCCCTTTAACTTTATTTTCTTTAGAAATGGGCCAGAGGGGAATAAAGAGGTAAAGAATATGTATTGCAGGGACTGAAATGGGACCCAGCTTCACTATGTATACTTATTAAATTTGAAACTGGCTACGTTCCAGACTAAGGTCCAGACTAAGTTGGCTGCATCCCTTATTTCATTCACTGGTGAGAACATATGCAATGATACATTCTTCACTGTGGGCAATTAGCTCAAGGATGATGGCAAGGAAACAAGGGCGAAGAGGCACCAATTCCTGCTATGGAAAGACCAATTATCGTTTTTTTGGCACGCATGGGTGCGACTTTTGTCCGTGGTTTGCGGATTCAAGCCCTCCCCCTTCGCCCCCACATGGTCATGTTCTATCCAAAAACCAGGCGGAAGAATGAACAACAAGTTTTTTGGACCGTCTGCAGTATAAAAAAATGTCCGGCGGAAAATCCGTGCAGTGGGGGCTGCTGCATGGATTTTCTGTTGAAGTCTATGGGGGACCATTGCTTGTCGGTTTTCAGACAGTTTGTAAAACCGCAAACTGTCTGAAAAACCGACAAGTAACCGGTGCCGTGGGGACAAGCCCTATGTGGTTAGCAATGTTGAGTACACAATCATCTCATCATAATGTTTTGGTGTTTGGCCCACTCACATCTATGTGTGCTTCTACCCATAATTTGCTGTTTGCACAGTAAAGAATAACTATCACATAGTAGAGGAAGGAGCAGCAATCTATTATGGAAGCTAGAAGCAATTATGTAACCAGTTGAGGGTGTGCTGAAGAGTTACATCGCCATGCTGTATTGAGTGGGTGAAGATGCTTAAAAAGGAAACAGTGGATGAGATACATACAACAAAATAAAGTCTTTTTTCATGTGGGCAGGCTCCTTTTGTGGACTCTGGATCAATACACAGTCCTCTTATATTAGGCTTGAGTCATTCATTGCCTTGTGTGTCTATTTGTTGCAGATGAAGCTTCTTGTAAACAGTTTGAAGGAGCAATTTTCAAGGCATCACTCGACCTGGACATGTGTTATAATTACACTTTACTTTCTTAGAGGGAATGTGTCATCAAAAAATAACTTATTGTTTAACTCACATTTTTATGTTAAACACAATTTTTAGGAATTTTTGGTTATGCTTTTTTTTTTCTATTTTCCATATCACTTTCAGTATTTTTTTAATAATTCTTAAGTCCTGCAGTTTTCCCTTTGGCCACTAAGCCTAATAATAGTCTGACACTTCGGGCGACATGTATGAAGCTCGCCAGGTCGGGGCGCGCTTTTCCGCTAGTTTTCCGGCGAAATCTGCGCCTGATTTATGTCGGGGCCGGGGCGCGTTCATACATTCTATGTAAAATCCGCCGCGCCTCGCCAGTGTGTTAGGCGCAGTGCGGGTCCGAGGCGCAGTGCGGCGCTGTGCCTATGATTCGCCGCCCGAGGTAGTGCACTCATACATGCGGGGAAAAGTCCGCCGCGCCTCGCCAGTGTGTGTGGGGCACAGTGCGGGGACATGGGCGCAGTGTGGCGCTGCGCCGAAGATTCGCCGTCCGAGGAGGTGCGCTCATACATGCGGGCAAAAGTTCCCTGCGCCTCGCCAGTGTGTGTGGGGCACAGTGCGGGGACATGGGCGCAGTGCGGGACTGCGCCGAAAATCTGTTCCGATGCGAGACAGGCTGGAACAGCGAGAAATCATTCAACATGTCAGTGCGGAGTATAAATCAAAAATTCAACATTCTCAGAAAAAGAGCTGAAACCTTAAAAATAAAAAATACATAAAACAAAATCACTTTCCAATATCCTAATTCAAGAATTAGGATATTGGAAATTGCCGGGAAATACAGTAATTCAAATTCTGAAAGCTATTCTCATTGGTCGGCATAAACCGGCCAATCAGAATAGGAGCGACAGTGAACCATTAAAACCTCTGGAGAACTCTTGACTAGTGTTGAGCAATTTTTATCGACAAAGTTGAAATCGGCAAGGTTTTTATGGTGATCGAAATTTCCAGATCATGCGATAATTAAGGTTAAAATCTGTGCATCATCTATTAAGATCGCGCCTTTTTCGGCGCTTCCTGTAATTTTGGCGGCCAGCAAATCAGATTACAGAATAGAGCAGGGTGAGATGTGTGTGCTACGTCATGACTGGGATGTGTATGGTTGCGATTGGCTGGAAAAATCACATGACCTCGTTTTACATAGAACAGCGTTTCCTGTTTCAGCCTCATGTCTCTCAGCGTCTCATAGGGATAGGACCTGCGCTCTGCCTGTGGCCAAACAGCTCAGCGAAATTAGTCTATTTCTGCACAGAGAAACCTCTACTATTAGCTGTGATCCTTCCAATTTAGTTAGATTAGAGATTTGAAGATTTTATGTAGTTAGCTAGAGAATTTTAAAGCAGCATCTACCGCTGTAAAGTCAGGGGGGGGAGCGGATGGGGGGCCCCCGCGGGCGAACACAGACAAGCTCTATCTATAAAGAACACTGGATAAAGTTCACCAAGACTTAGTGTAGACATTGTAGTGGAATATCTTTATTATTAACAGTTTGCTATTGAAATATTTCCTGGATATTGGGCAGCCTGAACTTATATTGGATACACATCATTTCTAGTAACTGCAGGTCTCTTTGTTAGCTGCAAAACTCCACTTTTATTATCAGTATACATTTCAGATATGTGTTCATTTTAATTTTACCCATTACACCTGTGACTGTTGATATATCCACCTTGCAGTTAAATTACAATCCAGCAATCTTGTAGTCAGCACAGGTTGTTTGTTGCCAAAAATACCGTGTATCGTACGAAAACATCACAGTTACGTGTTTTTTGACTTTTGCGCACCCAGCATTGTTCATTGACGCAGCATCCACGTAAATCTTAAAACAGCAATTCTATATTCACCACAGGTGAATTGAAAGGTGCAAAAATACCGTTTATTATATCAAAACATAACAGTTACGTGTTTTTTGACTTTTGCACACCCAGCACTGTTCATTGACGCAGCATCTACGTAAATCTTAAAACAGCAATTCTATATTCACCACAGGTGAATTGAAAGGTGCAAAAAATACCGTTTATTATATCAAAACATAACAGTTACGTGTTTTTTGACTTTTGCGCACCCAGCACTGTTCATTGACGCAGCATCTACGTAAATCCTAAAACAGCAATTCTATATTCACCACAGGTGAATTGAAAGGTGCAAAAAATACCGTGTATCATACGAAAACATAATGGACACATATTGCAAAATGACTTGTTTTTGCAAGATCTTTAACATAGCTATCAATCCCTGTATTGAGACAACCCATTTAATACAATGTAAAAAAGAGAAACAAAGACATGGTGGGATTCCATCCTATTTTAAAAATGTGTTTTCTAGAATTAAACTACTAAAAAACTTGCATGTACAAAATAGCTGGTAAAAAAATTCCCCTGAATTGTACATGGGAGGTACAGGAAAACTTGACCAGATGTAGGTTATTCAGAGGACATGGAGTATGGAGCACGGACAGAGAACAAAGTACAGAGACAATTTCCTCCAGCACGTTGAGTAAAATGAGAAAAAGAATGCCAAGATAAAGGGCACCTGGGTGTAACAGGAGCGTTAACCACCAGTATTTCTAAGCGAAGCTCAATTGGTCCGCACTCATACGGAGGGGCAAGCGCTACCCAGGTCTTGACTGTGTACTGAGGAAGGCTGGAGTTCTCACACTTCCGCTTCCGCACTCTGCTTCAGCACGACATTTTTCGTTGCTGCGGAATCTGGGCATTTTAACCGGCGTGTTAATAGATGACGGACGCCAGCCTGGGCTCTCACCGCACCCACTGTAACTCCGGCCCTGGGTCATGCTGTGGCACAGGACAGTTCTAGTCAATGTCCAGTTCAACTAAAATGGTGGTTGAAAGACTCCTTTTTCCGGCACTTTGTAATCTGTGGGTCAGACAGGTTTAATGGTCATACTGTGGCCCAGGACAGGGACAGTATATGTCCAGTTCAACTAAAACGGTGGTTGAAAGACTCCTTTTTGCAGCACTTTTTAAATGTGGGGGTCATGCAGGTTTGGGGCTCATGCTGCGTTCCAGGACAGGGATATTCAATGTCCAGTTCAAGTAACATGATGGTTCAAATCATACTGCCTTCTGGCACTTTTCAATTTGTGGGTGATGCAGGTTTAAGGGTCATGCTGTGGTGCAAGACAGGGATAGTGAATGGTCTGTGACTTTTTTTCTGTGACTTTTATAACCTAAGTGTGTTGCCTAAGATGTAGGACGTATCCATTTGACTGTTGTGGATGTTAATTTCAGCTTCTCCAGCCTTATTTGGGTGTAATAATGAAGGTGTTGTTGCTCTCCCATAGACTTTAATGGTCATCGCTCATAATCGATGCTCACTATCGAAAAAACCTTATTGATAGCGGCCGACTATCGACTATCGCTCGATCTCGATAGCCAACGCAATCGCTCAACACTACTATTGACCAATCAGAATACGAGCGACAAAGACCCATGATAAGACTACAGAAGTGGTCCCAATGTGTACATAAAATGACAAAAAAAAATATTAAATCAATAAAATCATGTTTATTTCTTTATTTTCGTTGCACCCATACTATTGATCCTTGGATAACGAAAATAAAGAAATAAACATGATTTTATTGAATTAATATTTTTTTTTCTTTACCCCCATATTATTATTCATTTTATATACACATCGGGACAACTTCTGTAGTCTTATCATTTGATTTCGGCCATGTACAGTTTTATTTCAGATTGCATTAGAAAACCCATAGGAGCGTCGCTCGCTCTCCCATTGGTCCAAATAACGGCGCCTCTTTTAACTTAGCCAATCACAGAGCTCGCTCGGAATTTCTTTTCCCCATAGAACTCTATGAGAAAGTAGCTCGCGCTCTGATTGGCTAAGCTGGACGAGCCCCCGCCGCTTCAACCAATCAGCTCGTTTCTGCATTTTTACTGTATTTTGAACTGTCCCGCCTTGGAATATGATTGGTCAATTTTTCTCCATAGGTTATAATGGGTCCCTGTTGCTCCTATTCTGATTGGTCAATTCTCCTCCATAGGATATAATGGGCCACTGTCGCTCCTATTCTGATTAGCTGGTTTATGCCGACCAATCAGAAGAGCTTAAACAATTTGAATTACTGTATTTCCCCGGCGATTCTCTCTATTGCAATTCCCTATGTAGCGCTGGTCTCGGCGACAAACGCGTTGTTAAGGATTTTATTTTTATAGACGGTTTCAGCGCTTTATCTGATAATGTTTTACACTTAATAAAAATTATTTTTTTATTCATACTCCATGCCGCACAGCGCTGAGAGCCAAGATTGCATTGCGCCCATCTCTCCATAGACTACAATGGGAGAAGTAGCTCGCGCTCTGATTGGCTGGGATAGCCAACCCCCCGCCACATTAACCAATCAGCTCTTTTCTGCCTTTTTACTGTATTTTGAACCATCCCGCCTTGGATTTTGATTGGTTCAAAATTCTCCATAGGCTATAATGGGTCTTTGTCGCTCCAATTCTGATTGGCCGAGATAGCCAAGCCCCCGCTAGCTCAACCAATCAGCTCTTTTCTGCATTTTTACTGTATTTTGAACTGTCCCGCTGTTGATTCTGTTTCTCCATAGGTTTTAATGGTTCACTGTCGCTCCTATTCTGATTGGCCGGTTTATGCCGACCAATGAGAATAGGTTTCAGAATTTGAATTACTGTATTTCCCGGCAATTTCCAATATCCGATTTCTTGATATTGCGCCATTCTAGAGTTTAGGAAAGTGATTTTTTTTTTATTATGGTTATTTTTGAGGTTCAGCTCTTTTCTGACACTGTTTTCCGCCTTTATTAAGGCGATTTTTTAGGAATCATACTCCTGCTGCACGGAGCGGAGCGCCGAGATTTCTGTCGCGATCTTCGATCCGCTTCCTCGCATGTTCCGATTCTGCTTCACTTCGCCGCCGCCGCCGGAGCATTTAGACTAAAATAAACCAGGTCTGCCTGTCGGAGCTGCCGAGCGCTGCAATGCGCCGCACTTTGCCGACTCGCGATCGTACATGCCTCGGAGTTTTCGAGCACGCCGCGTCCCGCCCCGGAACGCCTACACCGTGCCCACACCGAGCCCCTTGCCCGCCCCTTCATGCGGGGCGCAGCTGAAAGTGGCGAACGCTGCGCCTAACACCGCATCCCCGCATCCGACAGGGGGATTCGGGCCGGGAGGCACAGTATACGCCAAAAAACAGGCGTAAAGCCCGTTCATACATGTCGCCGTTCCTGTTCTGTTTAATGAGCTTTTCAGCAGTGTGCTCATTATCAGTAAAAGCAGGGTCAGACTGAAAGGAGACACCATTTTGTACAGATAACACAGAATCCACCAGTCACAAGAGGAGATGTCACAGCTCCCCCTCTCCCCTCCCTTCACAGTGGAAACTCTCCTATACAAGTTTATGGGACAGAATCCTATGTGCATGAAGCTGCTGTAAAGTATCTATCTGACTGCTGTTAAAGCAGTGCAAGCAAGAATGTCTTCCCCACAATCATATATAGACGACCGAATAGAGAAATCTACAATCAGGAAATAAAAACGTAAAAAGCAAAAAAAACAAATTGGTGACAGATTCCCTTTAAGCTGACTCAGTCTTTATGATTTGGAGATGCTTCTTCATCTATAGGGCTCCACTCATCAAACTTTTTAGTATTTGGTTTTCAGGTAATTTTTTGTCCTCTGCAGTGTAGGCATAGCCTAAATATTACCTGATTTACACAGACAAAACTTTTGTTACTCTGTAAAAAACATAATAATTCTGGATGCCAGAAAAACCTTTCTTGGAAACAGATTTTCTTTTTTCATTTGCAAAACAGCTAAAGAGGTTTTCTTTATAAGAGTTGTCTCCTCTCAAAGTTTCATAGGATGCATGAATGAAATAATGCTGGTTTCTCTGTCACTTCGTGGTCAAGCTGTCTGTAATTAGTATATGAGCTCTGTGTATTCAGACTTCTCTGTTTATTATGTTTATTAGTCTAGATTAATAAATTACTCTGAGGTCCAGAGAAGCTTCTGAGCTAATGTAATTACTGTCTTTTGTCTGAAACATCAGGTAACACACAAGCTTTCACACTGCAGGCTGGCCGCGACCTGTGTGATTATGTCTCTCCCTGCTATCAGATAGAACAAACTGCAGGGGAGAAGGAGTACACAGGTTGGGTACTTGGGAAACTAGAAAGCCCTCAGAAGGTGACAAAATCACTTGTAGTTCCTTAACCCCTTAAGCCGAACGCCTGAAAAGTAGTTAATGACCAGAACAATTTTTTTTAGTTTTTGCCTCCTTGCATTTAAACAGTTGTAAACTTTTTTTATTTTTTCAATGACGCAGTTGGATGAGGCCTCGTTTTATTCAAGACAAGTTGTACTTATAAGGGAATAGTTTTAAGTACACTTATAAATAATTGCAGTATTTTTTTTTTTTTTTTTCCAAATATTTTTTTTGTTTTTTTTCATTTTTTTTTTTTACACCATTAACATTTCACACTTAAAAAACTTGTTAGATAATTCTACAGGTTATTACGGTCGTGTGGATACCAAATATGTGTAGGTTTTTTTGTGCGTGTAATTTATGTACAATTATTTTTTATTAAATATTTATTTTTATTTTATTATTTATTTTTTTTTATTCTTTTTTTTTTACACTTTTTATGTTTTTTTTTGTACTTTTTTTTGACTCCCATGAAGGAGAACTGTTTAACATTTTTTTAAATTTTTTTTTTACACTTAGTAATGTATTAGCATATTCATATATGCTAATACATGCTAATCTGTGTCAGTCTGACACAGGCAGTGATTAGGACAGCACACAGTGCGTCCTAATCACTGGCTTCATACACAGACAACTCTGGGGCCACGCTAGGTCCCCAGAGCTGACTGTGCAGCCGTTCCCCGGGCTCTGTCGGGTCACCGGGTGTTCCGATCACCCGACAGAGCAGGGGATCCCTTGGAGTGCGCTGCGGAAACGCACCGCCGCAATCAAAGAGTTAAAGCATCGGGTTGCGGAGGTTTCCTCCGCTCCCCGCTGCCTGCAGGACATGTTTCTGGGATCGGGCTGTGTAGTTCAGCCCCGATCCCAGCGCAGCTGCGGGCACCCGCCGGGCGCCGCAAACTCCCGTGTCTGCAGCAACGCCAAAAGACGTCGCTGCAGACGAACGACCCTCACCGGCCGCCGTTAAAAGACGGTGCGCGGTCGTTAAGGGGTTAAATAGTGACCATAATATAATACATTTCCGTTTATCCTTCAATAGAGTTTTTGTCAAGGAGCCACAAAAACACTGAATTTTAGGAAGGCTAAATTTATTCTGCTTAGGGAGGCCCTAAACCGTATTGACTGGGACAATGTGTTTAAATATGGCAGAACTAAAAATAAATGGGATATTTTTAAAAACAACCTAGGCTACCACTGTGAGAGGTACATACCATATGGTAAAAAAATAATTAGAAACAGGAAAAACCCAATGTGGATCAACAGGGATGTTAAAGAGGCAATAAAAAACAAAAAGAAAGCGTTTCGCCTACTAAAACAGGAGGCAGTGAAGAGGCGCTAAGAAGCTATAGGGAAAAAAAATAAAGTGTGTAAAATAAAGATAAAGGAAGCAAAGCTGGAGACGGAAAGACATATTGCTATAGAAAGTAAAACTAACCCCAAAATATTTTTTAACTATATAAATAGTAAAAAGATTAAAACAGAAAATGTTGGCCCTTTGAAAAATACTGAGGGAGAGACAGTAGAGGGCGATGAGAAAAAAGCAAACGTATTAAACACTTTTTTTCTCCACTGTATTTACCGAGGAGGATGAGCTTCCTGTTGAACAGAGGGATGAGGTAAACTCCAACTTAAAAGTTTCTTGTCTAACCCAGGAAGAAGTGCAGCTCCGTCTTAAGAAGATTAAAATAGACAAATCCCCAGGTCCAGATGGCATACACCCACGTGTCCTCTGGGAGTTAAGTGCTGTCATAGAGAGGCCCCTACTCTTAATATTATGGACTGTCTAATAACGGGTATGTCCCAAAGGATGGGACATAGCAAATGTGGTGCCAAAATTCAAAAGGGGTCAAAAAGTGATTCCAGGAAACTATAGGGCCGTAAGTTTGACCTCTGTTGTAGGTAAACTGTTTGAAGGTTTTCTCAGAGATGCTATCCTGGAGTATCTCACTGAAAATAAATGTATAATGCCGTTCCAGCATGGGTTTATGAAGGATCGGTCCTGTCAGACTAATCTCATCAGCTTCTATGAGGAAGTCAGTGCTAGACTGGATCGGGGTGAGGCACTGGATGTCATATATCTAGATTTTTCTAAAGCATTTGATACGGTGCCACATAAAAGGTTGGTAAGTAAAATGAGAATGCTTGGACTGAGGGAAAAACGTGTGCAAGTGGGGTAAGCAACTGTCTCACTGATAGAAAACAAAGGGTAGTAATTAACGGTACATACTCTGACTGGATCGCTGTTACTAGTGGGGTACCACAAGGGTCAGTATTGGGCCCTATCCTCTTTAACATTTTCATTAATGATCTTACACAGGGAATACACAGTAGAATATTGATCTTTGCAGACGATACAAAGCTCTGTAAAGTAATCAACACAATAGAGGATAATGTGTTATTACAAAGGGATCTGGATAAGTTGGAGGCCTGGGCAGGGAAATGGCAGATGAGGTTTAACACAGATAAATGCAAGGTTATGCACATGGGGAGGAAAAAATCCATTACATGACTACATGTTAAATGGAAAAAGGCAGGGTAAAAGTGACATGGAGAAGGACTTAGGAATCCTGGTGGACAGTAAACTTAATTGTAGCAGCCAGTGTCAGACAGCAGCTGCCAAGGCAAATAGGATCATGGGGTGCATTAGAAGGTGCATAGGAGGCACATGATGAGAACATTATTCTCCCATTATACAAGTCACTGGTTAGACCACACATGGAAATATTGTGTACAGTTTTTGGCACCAGTGCACAGGAAAGACATTGTAGAGCTTGAAACAGGTACAAAGGCGGCAACAAAAATAATAAAAGGACTGGGTGGAACTAAATACACAGAAAGATTGGCAAGATTAGGGTTATTTAGTTTTAGAGAAAAGACGGCTTTGGGGGGACATAATAAATATGTTTAAATACATCAAAGGTCAATATAGAGATCTCTCTCAAGATTTATTTATACACAGGGCTGTATCTAGAACAAGGGGCATCCTCTACGTCTTGAGGAAAAAAAAGTTTCTACATAAAAAATAGAAAGGGATTCTTTACTGTAAGAGCAGTGAGACTGTGGAACTCTCTGCCAGAGGGACTTGTCATGGTGAATTCACTGACAGAGTTCAAAAAAGGGTTTGGATGCATTTCTGGAGCGTAATAATATAACAAGTTAAAGTGACTAGGATTCAGGAGAAGGGTCATTGATCCAGGCATTTATTCCGATTGCCAGATTGAAGTTGGGAAGGAATGTATCCCTAAATTGAGGACAATTGGCTTCTACCTCATTGGGGTTTTTTGCCTTCCTCTGGATCAACACCTTAGCACAACAGGCTGAACTGGATGGACGTCTCGTCTTTTTTCGGCCTTACAAACTATGAAACTATGAAACAAAAAAGATGAACAAAGCAATATACTTGGAAAATGTCTTCATTTAGTGTTCCCTACATTTTGAAAGCTATTCTTTGTAGTGAGACAACCCTTAACATCAATTTTTAACTGATTTTATGTTACGTCTAATGTAAGCTGTAAATAAATTCATATGCTTTGTTGAAATAAAATAATGAGGTTTATAGGAAAACGTATTGCAACAGAGGAACTAGCAACCTGAACACTCACTTAATGTCAGCGTTGAACAAACTGGTTTTGTCAGGTATTAAATGGGTTGTCTCATTACAAATATTAGCTTTAAAACATGTAGGGAACGGCAAAAAAACCCCGTTTTCCAAAATTTAATATTTCTTTTTATTTTTGCTTTGTTGGAGATAAGAGAGATTTTAATCTGCTCTGAGTGCATTCAGGTTTTCTAAGTTACTGTCCTTCTCTTTTTTCTCTTTGCTGTATGTCCTATCTGATAGCCAGGAGTGAGTCAGCACTGGTCAGCACACAGGATTGCGGGCAGCTTGACACTAGAATGTTTATCCCCAATAAATAAAAAAATTAATTACTTTTGTTTGCTTTAGAGGAGAGAGCTTCAGAGTTTATCGATAAACATATCCTGCTCTCATGTCAATGCAATTAGAAGAGCTGTGGAATACAGAGCTGAAATAGTGATCACTGCTATAGAACCACCCACAGCCTGACCGGGAAGACAGAAAACTAATCTAAATTGCTTGTGGCTCAGTGAATCAGTATGGTGAGACCAATCCCTTTAAACCATTAAAGGAATCTGAGGGAATCTGTCCCCCAATTTTTTTTTACTTTTTTAATCAAGACCCTGATTCCATATTTTTTTCCCCTCAGCCATTTTTATTTCCTGATTTTAGATTTCTCAATTCACCGCTCTATATATAAAGTGGGGAAGAACAGTCTTCTTGCCATGCCCTTTAAAAAGCAGTCAGGAGAGATACTTTACAGCAGTTTCAATGCACATAGGAGCCTTAAGACTGACTCAGTCCATTGACTTTATATAAGTGTTTCTAGTCATGATGTGTCGACCTGGGAAGAAGTCACTGTGCAAGGGGGTGGGGGAAGGAGAGCTTTTGACATTCCTCTTGTGACTGGTGGATTCTGTGTTATCTGTTACATCGGGTGTCTCCTTTCAGTTTGACCCCGCTTTTATGATAATGAGCAACTACTGAAAATCTCTCTCTGCGGAACAGGAAGTGTCAGACTATTATTAAGGGGTAGTGGCCCAAAATGAGAACTGCAGGACCTAAGAATTATTTTTAAAAAAATATTGAAAGTGATATGGAAAAAAAAAAAAACTAAAAAATGTGCTAAACAAAAGAATGTAAGTTAAAAGAATAACTCATTTTTTGATGACACATTTCCTTTAAGATTAAATTTGAAAAACAAATTCAGATGGCCCGTTTCTATTTATTTGTAATAATTAAGAGATCAGGCTCCTACTTTGCCACCAAACACACATTGGTGGTCAAAAGTTAGACAGATTTCTGATGTTTTACTAAGAAACATCTTACCACTTATGGCAACCTGTAATCTATTTTTTATTGGTGTATTCTATAGAAGTATTTCCCAACCAAAGTTAGGTGGAACCATGAATGTTCCTTGTTAGACGTTTCAAAAAAAACAGCCAAAACTGTCACTTTTACTGAAAGATGACAAGACAGACAAACAAGTTCACAGATCTCAGCCAGAACATAGCACTACCTGAATTTGTGAAGTGGTGCCACCCCAACCAACCACTTAACCCCCCGGAGTTAGAGTTTACAGTTGATTTATGGATTGCAAGAATAAAGGAAAAACCCGCAT
>JAODAL010006314.1:0-134658 GCA_025379985.1 Phyllomedusa bahiana | reverse complement strand
GTTGCTGGTGGCCCAGGACAGTATAGTCAATGTCCAGTGAAACTAAAATGGTGGTTGAAAGACTCCTTTTCAGCACTTTTTAAATGTGGGGGGTCATGCAGGTTTGGGGCTCATGCTGGTTCCAGGACAGGGATAGTAAAAGTCCATTCAAGTAACATGATGGTTCAAATCATACTGCCTTCGGGCACTTTTTTATTTGTGGGTCATGCAGGTTTAACTCTCATGCTGTGGTGCAAGACAGGGATAGTAAATGGTCTGTGACTTTTATAACCTAAGTGTGTTGCCTAAGATGTAGCACGTATCCATTTGACTGTTGTGGATGTTAATTTTCCAGCTTCTCCATTTTTTTGGGGTGTAATAATAAGGTGTTGTTGCCCCTCCCATAGACTTTAATGGTCATCGCTAAATAATCGACGCTCACATCGAAAACCTTATCGATAGCGGCCGACTAACGTCGATCTCGATAGCCAACGCAATCGCTCAACACTACTCAGCACTAATCGAATACACTAGCAAATAACCCCTGACACCAGGGACTCACCGGAGACGTCATCTCTGATCAGTCGTTCTCTGAATCGCTCTTTTTCCCATTTCCTTTCCGCCATAACCACTTCTCCCGGCCGCCACTCATCCCTTCAGAATGTAACGCAAAAACATCTTAGAATCCTCACTTTATCAGCACTTCACCACCTATTCCTAACTCTGTCATGGGCGCCCCACATCTAGTAAGTAGGTAGTAATGCTGCCCACCATTAAGTAGGTAGGTTTACAGGCCCACTGTAGATAGATATGCTGTCCCCTGTATGTAGGTTTACAGCCCCCTGTAGATTGTAGGCCCCCTGTAATATCTCCCCCATAGAGTGTAGGCCCCTCCTGTATTATCCCCTCATAGATAGGACCAGTAATTAGGGCAGGCAGGGCCAGTAATTAGGGCAGGCAGGGCCAGTAATTAGGGCAGGCAGGGCCAGTAATTAGGGCAGGCAGGGCCAGTAATTAGGACAGGCAGGGCCAGTAATTAGGACAGGCAGGGCCAGTAATTAGGGCAAGCAGGGCCAGTAATTAGGGCAGGCAGGGCCAGTATATAGCTAGGCAGGGGCAGTAATTAGGGCAGGCAGGGCCGGTATATAGCCAGGCAGGGCATTATATAGCCAGACAGGGCAGTATATAGCCAGGCAGGGCAGTATATAGCCAGGCAGGGCAGTATATAGCCAGGCAGGGCAGTATATGGGCAGGCAGGACAGTATATGGGCAGGCAGGGGTAGTATATGAGCGGGCAGGCAGGGGTAGTATATGAGCGGGCAGGCAGGGGCAGTAGATGGGCAGGCAGGGGCAGTAGATGGGCAGGCAGGGGCAGTAGATGGGCAGGCCGGGGCAGTAGATGGGCAGGCTGGGCAGTATATGGGCAGGCAAGACCAGTAGTTTAAAAAAAAAATTAAAAATCTCTTCTCGTCTGGAGCTGGTGGCCGCTCACAGCAAAGTGCGGGGCCGCGGAGCAGGCGCGATGACGTCATCACATCGCGCACCTGCTCCGCGGCCCCTGGGAGCTGAACAGACAGGATCAGTAGATCCCAGCTGTTCAGCCTCGGCCGCTGCTTGCACCGCGCGGTGCAGGCGGTGGCCGTGATGGCTGCATGGCTGGGTCTGTGACCCGGCCGCGCAGCCGTGTGGCGAGGGGGGACCTGCGCCACAGACCGGCGCTGGTACTCGGGGCCCGCCAGGGGGAAACCCCAGCCTCCCCCGGCGACGCTTCGAGCCGGCACTGCAGCCCGAATCCCGGCTGCCCCCGGGCAGAGCCTGGCTGTCGCTCCACTGGGCAGGGTAGGCTGCTGCCCGGGAGGGCCCCCTGAGATCGTGGGGCCCCCAGGCAATGGCCTACCTAGCCCAATGGAAGAGACGGCCCTGCCGCCACATACAATGATGTGTAGTCTCGTGGTGGGTATAGAGATCAGTGCATGAACAGCCTTTTGAACCACAAGGCAGTTAATCTGTTATTGAATATATGTAAATGTCAAGCATTCAGAAATAATATATGTAGTGAGGTAAAATCACATATCACTAGTAACTGTGAGAGCTCAGCAGGTTTGAAATGCGTCGAGAGGAATGGAAACTGTGGTTTCACGTTCTCTTTTTTATTTAATTTTTTTAGTGTTTTTTAGTGTAAATATGTGATTGTACTTCACTTTGTAAAATTTTTCTGGATGTTGGACATTTGCATATCCTGGATTATAGATTTACTGCCTAGAGGTTTGAAAGGCTGTCTGTGCACTGATATTTACCACGAGACTATAAATTGTATTATGTGGCGGTAAGGCTTTTACTTTTTGTGCCAAACTGTATCATCTGCATGTGTTTCCTATAGTTTACTGCTGTGTATTTAAAGGGGTTGTATAATTACATTAAATGGTCTTCAGAATAAGGGGACAGTGAAAACAAGCAACTCTGCAATTGGATGTCATTTGCAAAGCTGTCTTGTTTTCACAGTCTGCCTTATCTTCGTTCTCTGTAAACACTGTTCCCCAGTGCCGGTCGGATTCCACCTCCTTTCATTTCATTGGCTACCGGCTCTACTAATTTACATTCTGTCTGGCCCCGGTCGTATTCACGGGAGCGTGCATTCCTGCCTCTCACTCAGAGTAAGAGACCGGCACAATTTCACTCTGCACAGCCAGCAGAAACACAGTAATACTGTAGCTGCTTTTACAATCGGAAAACAGCAGAATTGTGCTCGGTGCCTAAATGCTCCTGCGTGTAAACATAGAAGGGAGGGGATCTGTGCTGCTCTGGATGAGTTCATAGAAGACTGGATTCAACTGTAACAAACCTCCAGCTGTGAGAGGAGAAGAGATCATTGCTCTGAGTTCATATAAGACTGTCTAGACTGAATGCAGGGCTGTGGTATGTAAATAAACAGCTCTTACAAAATAAAACTGCATAGGGAGAGGAACGACACAGTGACATGTGGACTCAGACAGAGAGGGTGGGGGGAGCACACTGACTCGGGAGCGAGCATGAATAGTGAAGGGGGGGATGATGTCACCCCACTTCAGTTAAGAAACACTCAGCTGGGAGGGGAAGCAACGACCCTGGATTTCAGGAACTGAGAAAATGAGGCTACAAGAAAACAGCCAAACTGATAAAGCAATACATCCCCTTTAATATTTTACACCTTTACCTCAATGAATATAAACATATGCTCTTGTTTTTAATGTACCTTATGGTATCCATCACGCCGAACTCCAGGTCTATTAAGCTCTTCATCTGATGCTTAATTCAGATACCAGACAGGAAAACCTTGTAAAATAATATTGTCGCTTGTCACCATTTTTTTTAGGTTTTGAGCTACAAATTGGGTCTTCAGAGGGTAAGTTCTGCACGAATGTCCTTTGTTCTCAGTAGGTGTATCCTACATTATAAGGATCATGAGTATATCATCTTGCATATATAACCTGATGATTGATCGGTTGTATATTTAGGAGTTGGTTTTCCTCTCCCTTGAAACCTATGTCCCACAAATTTGCTCTAAACAGGCTCAACACTGTAAATGAGTTGCAAATGAGATACATTGCCCTGAGCGTTTTACTATGGACAGTTTATGGCTTCATTCCAGATTCCTCCAAATTAGATCTTCTGTATTTCTCTTGAGTTAACAGATCCGGGCTAGAAGGTCTCTGCTCTGTCACCGTAATGAGGCAAGAGTTAATGTCATCAAATGCTGGACTTCTTGGATTCAGCAAGGATTTGTCCAGTGAGGAGGATGTGGATACAGAGCATTGTCATCTACTACGTGTGCTACTATGAATTTCCAATTATAGCCGTTTAATTGCCATAAAGCCCTGGAGATTATCACATTATTCAGAGATCCTAATAATGCAAAGCCTTGGTCTTCAGTCCAGCTGGAGGGAAATTGGGCACTTTTCCCACCTCTGAATTACTCGCACAAGGACTGAGCATGAGATTCAGGCTTCAATTATTGAGGAGAAACTGCAAAAAAAGACATTATTTGGTGACTCCGATGGCACATGCATATAATGAGATCCAAACAGAACAAGCTGCATGCTGTCTGACAGTGAGGTCTGTCCTCATCTAGAACTAATTGTGCACCCTTGTGTATGTGCAGAAATAGGCCAGATACACATCATGTTTATGGCCTCCTTTTAGTGCACATGGCAGGATGTGTATATTGGCATCCATCAGTCCCATTGTATAAACATATATTGTGGCAAAGCAACCTTAGTCAGTTACAGGTTTCTGCCACTAGGTGTAGTTTAGCAGGATACCTACTGCAGACGTGCCACCGATAACCTGGTGTCGGTGGGGGAAGGTAACTATTTGGAAGCAATATGGTACTGACACAGGTAGTTAGCATGGCTGCCTTGCAGCCATGTATGGTTTTCCTTTCCTAGAACGGTCATAGTGTTGGGTGGGAGGCCATTCCCACATTCCAGTGCCAGGTCTTACAAGGCCTATTAACCCCTTAACGACCTATAACGAGTACGTCATAGCGCCAGTAAGCAGCTTTCACAGCCGCCGGGTGTTAACAGCTAATCGCAGCTAACACCTGGCGGTTTCAGCGCAGGGGCGGCAGCGTCACCCACCTGCGCTGTTTAACCTCTTAGATGCCGCAGCAAAGATGGCCGTGGCGTCTAAATGAATGAAAAACGGTCTATCTATAAAAATATAACATCATTTATCCCGTACGCTGAACACCGTAGAAGAAGAAAAATTCCAGACGCCAAAATTGCGTTTTTTGGTGATTTTACGTCGCATAAAAATTGGAATAAAAGTGATAAAAAGTTGCATGCGTTCCAAACTGCTAGCAATAAAAAGTACGCTTCAGCCCGCAAAAAAATGCCCCCTCACTCACATCCGTAGGTGTTAGTGCAAAAAAGTTATTGGTTGCACAAAATGGCGTTGCGGTGCAAATTTCAAAAGTAGAAAATGTTTGGAATTTTTTATAGTACCAAAACGTAACGGAAACCCTACATCTTTGGCATTGGTTGATGTATATCAACCTATAGAATACAGACAACACATCACTTTTACCAAAGAATAAACACCATAAAAAAAAAAAAAAAAACTCCCACAAACATGTCGCAAGTATGTTTTTTTTTTTCACATTTTGCCCCACTAAGAATTTTTTTTGCCGTTCCCCAGTATATTTTATAGTAATATGAATAACACCATTAGAAAGTACATCTTGTCCCGCAAGATAAAAGCCCTCATGTGTCTATCTAGGTGGAAAAATAAAAAAAGTTATGGCTTCCAGAAGGCGAGGAGGAAAAAAATTAGACCCATGTTATTATGACCGTCCATCAGGAAGGGGTTAAAAGGATGGTATTCCAGTTGTCCGGGGATAGTGGTCGGCTGCCTAGAGCTTTGAGTGACACTGGAGCTAGAGAGAGGCTCTGGCCCCCATAGGCTTAAGGGTAGCCTTGTGTAACAGTAAGGACAATGTTAGGCACAAACCTCTGGTCAGAGAGGGACTCTGTACATGACTTAGTGGCTAGACGGCTGAGGGTTTTTTATGTGCTAGTTTTTCTGTAAACCGTGTCCTGGCTAATAAAGCTGGCTGTGGCCAGATTAAAAGAAGTCTGGTGTCAGAGTGCCCTATCTGGAAGCGCTTTAGTCGTTTTACCAAGAACGACGATCCCCGGAGCTAAGCGTGAACCCCCAAGACGGACCAAGATGGTGTCTTGTAAGCAGCAGCTTACAATGTTTATATATACTTTTATTTGGATGTCAGTGTATTGAATGGTGTAGTCTCCTACTCTAGTCCACAATTTTTTTTTGGTTTACGGACTTATTACAGTCATGAGGACAAAAAGATGTACTTCTGGCATCCGTTGGGCCATTTAATCCTATGGACACAATTAGCATATACAGTGGGGAAAATATTTGATGCACTGTTGATTTTCCAACCTACAAAGAATTGAGAGGTCTGTAATTTTTATCGCAGGTACACTTTAACTGTGAAAGACAGAATCTAAAAAAAAATACAGAAAATCACATTGTATGATGCTTAAATAAAGTTTGCACACACTGCAGCAGGGATTTTGGCCCACTCCTCCATACAGATCTTCTCCAGATCTTTCAGGTTTTGGGGCTGTTGCTGGGCTACATTGAATTTGAGCTCTGTCCAAAAATTTTCAATTGGCTTCAGATCTGGAGACTGGCTAGGCCACTCCAGGACCTTGAGATGCTTCTTATGGAGCCCCTCCTTAGTTACCTTGGCTGTGTGTTTCAGGTCATTGTCCTGTTGAAAGACTCAGCTATGAGCCATGCTCTTACTAAGGGAAGGAAGTTGTTGGGCAAAATCTTGCGATACATGGCCTCATCCACATGGAGCAGTCGTCCTGTCCTCTTTGCACAAAAAAATACCCCCAGAGTATAATGTTTCTACCACCCATGCTTCACAGTTCAGACTATGTTCTTGTGGTTGTACTCATCCTTCTCCTTCCCTTAAACACGGCTAGTGGAGTTGATGCCAAAAAGTTTTATTTTGGTCTCCTCTGACCACATGATCTTCTCTCATCTCTTCTTTGGATTATCCAGATGCTCATAGGTGAACCTCAAACAGGCTTGGACATGTGCTGGCGTCAGCAGGGGGACTTTGCGTGCCCTGCAGGATTTTAATCCGTATCAGCATAGTGTGTTACCAAAAGTAATCTTTGAGACTGTGGTCCCAGCTCTATTCAGGTTATTGACCAGGTTCTCCTGTGTAATTCTAGGCTGAATTCTGATCTCTCTCAGAATCATCGTTACCGCACGAGCTGAGATCTTGCCTGGAGTCCCAGTCCGAGGAAGATTAAAAGTCATCTTGTGTTTCTTCCATTTTCTAATAATTGCGGCACCAGTCGTTGCCTTCTCCCCAAGCTGCATCCCATCCCAGCCTTGTGCAGGTCTACAGTTTTATTCCTGATGTCCTTAGACAGCTCTTTGGTCTTGGCAATGGTGGAGAGGTTGGAGTGTGATTGCATGAACAATTGTCTTCTTTTTTTTTTATACAGGTAATGCGTTCAAACCGGTTAAAAAAATACAGGTGATGAGTGTAGAGTACAAGGACTTCTAAAAGAAAAACGATCAGGTCTGTGAGAGCCAGAATTCTTACTGGTTGATAGGTGATCAAATACTTATTTCATGCAATAAAATGCAAATTAATTATTTAAAAATCATACAATGTGATTTTCTGGATTTTTTTTTAGATTCTGTCTCTCACAGTTGAAGTGAACCTACGATAAAAATTACAGACCTCTCCATTCTTTGTAGGTGGGAAAACTTGCAAAATCGCCAGGGTTTAAAATATTTAGTTTCCTCACTGTAAGTCAGGAGCTTTCTTGGCATACACAATAAAAATATGACTTAGACTAAGGCCCCGTTCACATGGCTTATTTGCCGACGGATTGGCGCCGTATTCCGTGCCGGATTTGCGCTTCAATACGGCGCCAATCCGTCGGAGTAATTACGGTAATCCACTGCTCTCATAGAGAACAGTGGATTCCGTCGCTCCTCCCCGCTCGGCAAATCCGCTGCGGGGGGGAGAAAGTGACATGCACATTATTTACGGCGCGGACGCTTAAGCAGCCAAACTCTGAATTGCATGAAAAAAAATGCATTGTCTTATTTTCGGGGGATGTCTTATTTTCGGGGAAACAGGGTATGAACCCTGTAGGTAGATAGGTGGGTATAGAACCCTCTGTAGATGACAGGTATGTCTGCCTTCTGTTTGTACAATAGATAGGTATATATGACCCCTGTAGGTAGATAGGTGGGTATTAAGCCCCTCTGTAGATGACAGGTATATCTACCCCCTGTAGGTAAATGTACAGCTCCCTATAGATAGCTAGGCATACAGCTCCCTGTAGATAGGAAGATATAAGTGTCCCCTGTAGGTTTACAGCCCTTGTAGGTATATATAACCATTGTAGGTAAACAGCCCCCTGACTGTACTAATAGCCATTTGCTTATTGTAAATGCAACATGCAGGCTGGGCCTAGGAAGGGAAAAGAAGGGCCCACCGCTGCTATTCAGAACACTCCTGTTTACTTACTGCTGCCAGTGTGCCACCATGTTTTTCCCCACTTACTGCTTTGGTGACACAGGGAGGAATGGTGGACACAGGCAGCTAAAAGGTACAGGCACTGCTGAGGCACCTTGACCTACCTAAAGCTGCTTCAGCTCTCTTTGTCTCTGTCTTTGCACTCCTTGCATCTGCTCTCTCTGCTTCTACTATCTCTGCCTCTGCTCTTCTTGCCTCTGCCTCAGGAACGGCACTTTGGAGGCAGGCAGGGGACGCATCTTCACTTGCCGGCTGCCCGCCAAGAATGTAAGTAGGTGGAGACTAGTGGGGGTGGAGACGCGCCTGCCACACAGTGAGGGCAAGCGGCAAGATTTAGGGCATGTTCACACGGCGGATTGGGCCACGGGTTTCGGGACGGATGCCGCAGCCAAAACCTCGTCCAAACCTCACCCCCAAACGCCCCCACTTCATTACATGGTTTCCTATGGGAAACCGCGTTGCTATTCACACGGCTTTGGGCTGTGGCCTTGACGAACTTGTTTGAGAAGTCTCCTGTCAATTCTTGCAGCGAGTCTTTGGCGTGGTGTCGGCGTGGGTTTCCTGCCTATTAATTTGTATGAGTGAAAACCTGGCCGACAACCGCACCCAAAACCACCCCCCAACCGCGCTGAAACCCGCGCCGATAAACCTCGTCGGGAGACGCGAGTTTGAGGCGAGGTTTGGATGAGGTTTTGGCCGCGACAACTGCACTGAAACCCGCGGCTAAGTCCGTCGTGCGAACATGCCCTAACTGACATGACATCTAGCTGATTGCCTTCTATGTAAAAAAGTTACTCTGAGCTCAGTCCAAGCTCAGAAACAAGTGTCGGATAACACAAGGCGGCGCCCTGGATTCGGCCCGCAGCCCTTGTGTTTGACACCAGTGCAATAGACTTTGCCCAATCCATAGTACGTTTAAGCTGCCATCTGCTGTAGGATGCATCCCTGGCGATCCAGGCATCCTTGCACCTGTTTGGTCTGTTTGATGGGGATCCTGGTGGGAAGACCATCCTGTATAGACTTGAAATAACCCAAAAAATTGGAAATGGGTTTCTCTAAATTAGGTCAACCCTGTAAGAAAAATATAACGCTTCAGTTTTGGATGTTAAATGGTCTATTATAAATTCCAAATGCGCCGTACCTTGTGTCAAATTTACCTGTGGGCACAGGAGACTTGAATTTCTAGATACTCAAGGGTCTTCAGTGAAACACCAGGGCATTATACGAAACCTAACCTGTCCTAGTTTTCTAAATTAGGCTCGTGAATGGGTTTTCACCTGCCAATCTGAAGTTGAAAGGCAATATGCATTAAATGCTGCTTGCCGTGATTTATAGAGCCTAAAATTAGAATGCTGTCCTCCCTGCGTTTGTGCCTGATTATAAAGAACAGCTGGGTAGAGGATTTAGACCGTTCTGTAAGGGTAGAATAAAAAGATAAAGCTGAAACAGATGCCTGTGATTTAATGAAAGACGGACCAGATATTTTACCATCCAGACTTTGAAGTACAAACTGTCTAATTGAAGACTTGTATCCTCTGAACATTGTTAATCTTTAAGTTCAAGTCAAAATCAAGTATCTGTTATGGAGACTATTTCCATTAATGCTTTTAATTAGGTTTTGGAAGGTAAAATACCATTAGGTCCTCTGGGTTTTTCATCAATGAGGCTAGACTGGGTTTCCAAAGAAAGAACATTGCTGCACCCCACGTGTGTATTTTTGTATATTTTTGTTTGATTTGTTCAGGGCTTATGGAAGAACTTGTCAGTAATTTTCAACCTGGAATGGTTTTTCTTTTTTTACTGCTCCTGGGCTGCCCTTGGCTCCCAAACATTAAAGCAGATCTCCAGTGACAAATAAGAACTTCTGTGCTCTTAGACCCTTACGTGCTGTAGCTCCGTGGAGTCTCTCCTTTCAAAGTTCAACCATACGGAAGACCTATTTTCCTTTTTCCTAATTTACTACAGACATGTCAGTACAAGCCTGCTTGCTCTTGTTGCTCATGCACTCTAAAGCTATGTTCACACGGCTAAGTTTGGGCCGTATTTTGGTCCGTAATTACGCGCCGAAGTGCGCAAATTACGGGCTGAAAACGGCCCATTCATTACGGTAATTCACAGTTCTCATAGAGAACTATGGATTACGTCTCCTCTGGCGGGGAGATAATTGACATGTGAATTACTAGCGGCGTATACGCGCCGCTGGCAATTCAAGTCTATGGGCCGGCGAAGTGCCGGCCCCCTGCTCAGTCCCCCGCTTCCGCCCCGCCCCCGGTCACACGGCGTAATTGCGGGGCGTAATTACGCCCTGCAAATACACCGTGTGAACATAGCCTAACAGCAAAATGCCTCATTGAATCATTAGGAATTATGGGATAGGAGCTGAGAAGCTCAAGCACCCTCTAGGGGATGTCACAAAGCCTCCATTTGCATTTGACCCACTGGGTCTTTGGAAAGCAAAAGGGATATTAACTAAGCCAGCATCACCCTTCTGTAGACAGCCGTTTCGGGGTGTTTGCCCCTTGTCAGTACAGAGCAGAGCGATGCTGGCTTGGCTGAGTGGGAGGCAATGAGCGGCTCAGAAAGGGAAGATCTCTCCTTAGGGAGAGCACCCATATAGGCGTGTGGAGATTCGAAATTACCTTTTGCACTCCACAAGCATCTGCATATCACAAGGCATTATGGGAAAGGAGATGAGAAGCTCAAACGCCCTCTAGTGGCTGTAATAAATCCTCAATTTGCTTTTGACCCACTGGCTCTTTGGAAAGCAAAAGGGATATTAGCTAGGCCAGCATCACCCATCTGTAGACAGCCATTTCAGGGTGTTTGCCCCTCGTCAGTACAGAGCGGAGCAATGCTATCTTGGCTGAGTGGGAGGCAATGAGTGGCTCAGAAAGGGAAGGTCTCTCCTTAGGGAGAGCGCCATATAGGCGTGTGGAGATTGAAAAATTGCCTTTTGCACGCCACGAAGCATCTGCATATTTTAAGGCATTATGGGAAAGAAGCTGAGAAGCTCAAGTGCCCTCTATTGGATGTAACAAATCCTCAATTTGCTTTTGACTCACTGGGTCTTTGGAAAGCAAAAGGGATATTAGCCAAGCCAGCATCACCCATCTGTAGACAGCTATTTCGTGGTGTTTGCCCCTCGTCAATGCAGAGCAGAGCGATGCTGGCTTGGCTGAGTGGGAGGCAATGAGTGGCTCAGAAAGCAGGGCGGTGGAGTCGCGTGGAGTCGGAGGCTATTTTGCAGGAGTCGGAGTCGTCATAAAATGGACCGACTCCCAAAATATATAATAAGTTGGTCCAGTTAGTTCGATGCAAAGAGCAAGAGGAATTGGGTCTGGCCAGTGCTACTGCTCCCATATCTTCAGCCTTAACACATGAGGAGTGTAATTGATGACATGGAGCAGGCAAAGCGCTGCCCCAGGAGGAAAGATTCTGCTCCCATGGCAAACAGATTTCATCAAAATTTTTCACCTGTTTTCAAAGAATTAGAAGAGTTCAACCATTCATCAAAACTGACTGTGGCTGAGGCAATTCCTTTATACCCTGACATTGTTAGAGATGTTGCCCCTGTGGTCACCGCTTTGTCCCCAACCCAAGTTAGTGTAGAGAGGCCGTTCTCTAGCCTGGAAATAATGAGGTCAGGTGTGAAGTCATGGATGCAGAATCTGATGGAGGCAATACTATTTCTCAGAACAAATTTAGAGACTTCACAAATGTTCCTGCAGTGTTTTGCATATTTACAATTTTTTTGTGTCCTAAAGTTATGTCCAATAAATATATTTTACACTGACAAGCAAAATGGTAACAATGTTTTAAACTTGTGACTTTCAGGCTCCATATCTCTCCATCCACTACAGCTGACGCTACTGTAATTTTATATACAGTCATCTTACCTATCTTATACATAAATTTGACTTGCAAGTATTTAGCATCTGCTTAGTTACAGATTTGCTCCTAAAAGTCAAAGTGTTAATTTTTATTATTGTGCTAGTATTTGGGAAATCCACCTTTGGTTTTCAATACTGCCTGAATCCTTCTGGGCTCTGAATCAGATTCAATCTGATCCCAGTTCTCTTCTGCACATTCCCAATGTTGGTGCAGACTGGACTTGGATACAAATACAGCTTTTTCTTCAACTCTACCCAGAAAGTGTTCAAAAGATCAAAACATTGTTACCCTTTTGCTTGTCAGTGTCTGTTCTACCTAAATAGCTTGATTATTGTATCATAAGGTGATAAACAGCCTGATGTTACCATTTTACTACAGTAAAGTTATCACTTAAACATGCGCCGTGTATGAGGGAGTAAGGAGTCGGAGGTGTGGGAAATTGAGGAGTCGGAGTCGGGACTTTGGCTTGCCGACTCCACAGCCCTGTCAGAAAGGGAAGATCTCTCCTTAGGGAGAGCGCCATATAGGCGTGTGGAGCCAAGGCTGCTGTAATCATTGGACTTTATTAGCTAGAAAGTTCCCCATAAAGACACACAGAAACCTATTTTGGAAATCTATTTCATATCACTGAATGTTGGTGTATCTTTTTCTATCTGCAGTCCCCAGGAAGAAAGCAAGGGGCTGCATTATTTTAAGTGTTCTTTTATCTGCCCCATGTTGAAATGAATGAATGAACCCTGCAAATAAAGGAAGCTGCTGAGCAACGTGAACTCATTTTTTATTTGAATTTACAAATGTGAATTTACTTATTGGGGGAAATCCTTGAACATATATAACTGTGGGGTACACTTTATGATGTGTGCTAGTGCTAATCATTTTCTAGCTAAGTGTGATCAAGTTTATCTTGTGGCAACATTCGTCGGGGATTAGTAATGGCCCAAGTCACACAATCCTACGGCTGGGCTCACTTGTTGAGTTTTTGTTGCATTTTTCAAATGCATAAAAAATTCATGTTTAAAAAAAAAAAAAAACACATAAAAAACACAGTTAAAATGACCATATTTTTGTTTGTTTTTTTAACGCATGCATTTATTTAATTCAAGTGATCTTAAAAATAACTTAAAGGAAACCTGTCAGGTGGTTTATGCTGCTCTATCTGAAAGCACAATGTGATAGAAGAGAGAGGAGCTGAGCTCTGTGATATGTAGGGTTATATGATAGAGGGGAGGATCTGAGCTCTATGATATATAGGGTTATATGATAAAGGAGAGAAGCTGAGCTCTTTAATATATAGGGTTATATGATAGAGGAGAGAATCTGAGCTCTGTGATATACAGGGTTATATGATAGAGAGACGCTGAACTCTGTGATATATAGGGTTATATGATAGAGGAGAGAAGCTGAGATTTGTCATATATAGGGTTATATGATAGAGAAGAGAAGCTGAGCTCTGTGATATAAGGTATATGATAGAGAAGAAGTGATTTATTATTGGTTATATGAAGAGAGAGTAGCTGAGCTCTGTGATATATAGGGTTATATGATAGAGGAGAGGAGCTGAGCTCTGTGATACATAGGGTTATATGATAGCGGAGAGAAGCTGAGCTCTGTGATATATAGAGTTATATGATTTGCATCAGAGTTTCTGATTAAAAAGCAGAAAAAATACTAACTGGACTCGACCGTGGAAGTGCTGCTTACCCAACCCACAAACAGTGATTGACAGCTTTCCCTGTATCCGTGTGTGTACACAGCAAACTGTCAATCACTGTTTATTGGTGGGGGTTCAGCTGTACTTTACTTTTCTGTTTTAAGATTTACTTTGTTCTTTACCTGCTTCAAATAATATTAACATATATATATCCTATACTCTCCCTCTATCACATCCTGCTCTCAGATTTTATAGCATAAAGCACCTCATAGGCTCCCTTGAACACAGGTGAAATCTGAGCTTACTTAAAAAAAAAAAAAAAAAAAATGCCTGTCAATTCATAAAACCAAATGTAGATTTCGCTGACACATTTTGGGTGTCTCAGCTCTTACTCTTAGGCCTCGTTCACACGGCTTATTTGGGCACGGATTGGCGCCGTACTCCGCGCCGGATTTGCGCTGCAGTACGGCACCAATCCGTCCCTGTCATTACGGTAATCCACTGCTCTCATAGAGAACAGTGGATTCCGTCACTTCTCCCCGCCCGGCGAATCCGCCAGGCGGGGAGAAAGTGACATGCACATTATTTACGACGCGTACGCGCTGTGAATAATGAGTGTCTCACAAATCCGTCGGGAATAAGCCGTGTGAACACGGCCTTAGGCCTGGTTCACACGGGTTATTCACGGCGTAATTGCGGGGACGTATTTCGCCTGCAATTACGCCGTGTGCTCGGGAGCGGGGGCGGAGTTGGGGTTGGGGTTCTCTATGAGAACTGTGGATTACCATAATGACTGGGAAGTATTTCAGCCCGTAATTCGCGCAGTATGGCTAGTCCACAGGTGAGCAGGGGAAACTCATGGAGGGCCCCTGGGCATGGCAGGCCTATGGCTGCTTTTCAGGGAGAAAGGCAGAGAAAGATTTAGAAAACAAGAGTCATGTGTACTATGTACAGTAGATGGGGGATGAGACTCAATCTATTCGACTGCTGGGCCCCAAGAATTAACCCTGGCCATAGATGGTGGTTCCTATACAGTGGGGAAAAAATTACCGTATATACTCGAGTATAAGGCCTCGTTCACACGGCTTATTCTGGGACTGATTCCAGCCCGTACTGCGCGCCGTATTTGCGCTGCAGTACAGCTGGAATCCGTCCCAGTCATTACGGTAATCCATAGTTCTCATAGAGAACTATGGATTCCGCCTCTCCTCTCCGCTCGGCGAATACGCCGAGGGGGGAGTAAGTGACGTGCACATTATTTACGGCGTGTACGCGCTGTGAATAATGAGTGTCTATGGGGCCGGCGAGCTGCCGCCCCCCCCCCCCCGCCCCCGCTGCACGGCTGCCGGCTCAATTGCAGGGCGAAATCCGTCCCCGCAATTACGTCGGCAATAAGCCGTGTGAACATTGCCTAAGCCGACCCGAGTATAAGCCGAGGCACCTACTTTTGCCCCAAAAAACTGGGAAGACTTATTGACTCAAGTATAAGCCTAGGGTGGAAAATGCAGTGGCTACTGATAAATTTCACAAATAAAAATGTCCCCCATAAGCAGGTATAGGCAGTTTAACGTCCCCCATAGGCAGGTATATGTCCACTATAGGCAGGTATAGGCAGGTATATGTCCACTATAGGCAGGTATATGTCCCCTCATAGACAGTTATAGGGTATTATAGGCAGGTTATAGGCAGTTATGTCCCCCCATAGGCAGGTTATAGGCATGTATATGTCCCTATAGGCAGGTTATAGGCAGGTATATATCCCTATAGGCAGTTATATGTCCCCCTCATAGGCAGGTTATAGGCATGTATATGTCCCTATAGGCAGGTATATGTAAAAAAAATAAATACAAGCACTTACCTCACTCCCTCGCTGCTCCGACTCCCGGGCGTGCCGTCTTCTGGCACAGGGGGCATGATGTCATCAAGCTGCACAGGCAGCGTAATGACATCACGCACTGCCTGTGTCGGAGTCTCCTCTGCTGTATCTTCGGCTGTATGCGCTACCAGGAGTCGCATACAGCCGAAGTGATACCTGCCGGTGCCTGGGCCACAGCAGCGCCCGGACGCGGTCAGGTACTCGGGATTCAGCTGTATGCCACTCCCAGAGGGGTCACGTACAGGTGAAGTGTCTCTGCCGGCGCCCAGGCCATCGCAGCGCCCGAGTGCCGAGAGTGACTTGAGTATAAGCCGAGGTAGGGTTTATCAGCTCATTTTTTGGGCTAAAAAAACTCTGCTTATACTTGAGTATGTACGGTATTTAGTCAGTCACCAATTGTGTAAGTTCCACCACTTAAAAAGATGAGGGAGGCCTGTAATTGACATCATAGGTCGAAAACTATGAGAGACAAAATGAGAAAAAAAATCCAGAAAATCACATTGTCTGATTTGGAAAGAATTTATTTGCAAATTATGGTGGAAAATAAGTCTTTGGTCAATAACAAAAGTTCCTCTCAATACTTTGTTCTATATCCTTTGTGGCAATGACAGAGGTCAAACGTTTTCTGTAAGTCTTCAAAGGTTGGTACACACTGTTGCTGGTATGATGGCCCATTCCTCCATGCAGATCTCCTTTAGAGCAGTGATGTTTTGGGGCTGTCGCTGGGCAGCACGGACTTTCAACTCCCTCCAAAGGTTTTCTATGGGGTTGAGATCTGGAGATTGGCTATTCCATCTCATAGTTGAGGTCGACCTATGATGTCAATTACAGGCCACGCTTATTTTTTTTTATGTGGGAGAACTTGCACAATTGGTGGCTGACTATATATTTTTTTTCCCCACTGTAGGTTACAGCACAAGGTTTGGTGCCCATAAATGACCACCGTTCTATATTTCAGCCTTTCTTTTATGGGGCACAGACTACAAATTTCATAGATAAGGGGGTTTCACAAAACCATTACCGATGTATCCCTGTAAATGTCCCAGGAAGATCTGTGAAGTGAAAACATTTAAACCAAGTTTGAATGCCGTGATTCATTATTCATCAGTTATATTACAGCACAATGTTCACTGGTAGACAGGAGCATGGATCGCGTATGCATTATTTATAGGGAATGAAATCTCTAGGAATGTTTTGGCGAAGCTCCTTAAGATTGAAATAATTATAGCTCTGAGCCAACCCCTGGATCGTGATAAGTTTACTATATGAGCCTAATGTGCCAGAAATCTGACATAACCGTGGTTATCAAACCAATTTATTTAACACAGAAGTATTATTTGTGTCCAGAATGTCTCCGTGTGAATTCCCATTATTGAAGATTTTTAAAAACTAGTGTATTGGCCCGGAGTAGCGGGGCAGCGGAGAGAACAAGGAGTCGTGGTTATAAGTCATTACACACAGTTGTCAAAGCAGCTTCAACTCCAATCACACCTCTCATGCCCTGTTCCGGGACCAAACGGTCAAAAGGGTGGGAGACCTGCAGTGTGGAGTACATGGCGGTACTCCCCAGGGGCGCACTCCATGTTGGTGGTCCTCTCCTGCTATCTCGGTGGTGTGGGGAGGCACCCATGATGTTATGAAGGACGCAGACGAAGGCTATGTTCACACGGCTTATTTGCGGGGCGTAATTCCGCTCCGCAATTACGCCGTGTGGACGGGGGCGGGATCGGGGGGGCCAGCACCTCACCGGCCCATAGACTATCATTACTAGCGGCGCGTATACGCCGCTAGTAAATTACCTGTCACTTATCTCCCCCCGCGGTGGATTCGGCGAGCGGGGAGAGGAGACGTAATCCATAGATCTCTATGAGAACTATGGATTCCGTAGTGACTGGGACGTATTCCAGCCGTAATTTGCGCACTCCGGCGCGTAATTACGGACTGAAATACGTCCCATTTTAAGCCATGTGAACATGGCCGAAGGGTTAACGTTTTGGAAACAAGCACAGACTCGTCCCTTTTATTTACCAGCAAGATGATGTACACAGGAATTCCTTTCTTTCAATTATATACGGTCCTTCCTCAACTTGTGTTGCGGCTAGCAGCCAGTAGAGTTCCCTTTTAAGTAGCTTGTCACTGATTCGGATGCAGTCTTGGTACTGCAAGGAGTATTCCACCCCAGGAGAACTGACATCCTGTAGCAACTTCTAGCTTTGACTACAAGAGGATATGCGGAGCAACCCCAAGAGATTTAAAGGGAATGTGTCAAAAAAATGACTTATTGTTTAACTCACATTTTTATGTTCAACACATTTTTTAAGAATTTTTTGTTAGATTTTTTTTACATTTTCCATATCACTTTCGATATTTTTTAATAATTCTTAAGTCCTGCAGTTTTCACTTTGGCCACTAAGCCTTATAACTGTCTGACACTTCCTGTTCTGTAGAAAAGGATTCTCAGCTGTCTGCTCATTATCAGCACAAAGAGGGTCAAACTGAAAGGAGAACCAGTGTGAATAGATAACACAGGATCCACCACTCACAAGAGGAGATAGTCACAGTTCACCCTTTCCCCTCCCTGCACAGTAACTTCTTCCCAGGTCACAGAGCATGACTAGAAAACTCTCCTATAGAAGTGAATGGGACTGAGTCCGTCTTAAGTCTCCTATGTGCATGAAGCTACTGTAAAGCATCTCTCTGACTGCTGTTAAAGCAGTGCAAACAAGGCCTAGTGGCCAAAGTGAAAACTGCAAGACTTAAGAATTATTAAAAAATATTGAAAGTGATATGAAAGATTTAGAACAAACAACCAAAAATTCCTAAAAAATGTGTTTAACATAAAAATGGGACTTAAACAATGACTCATTTTTTGATGACACGTTCCCTTTAAATCCTGACGGGCCAGGCCAGAGGCAACAATCTGGGCACCATCTGTCTCTTATTCAGATGCAGTCTTGGTACTGCAAGCAGTATCCACCATAGGAGAACTGACATCCTATAGCAACTTCAAATCTGGATGGGCCAGAGGCAACATTCTGGACACCACCTGTTCCGCAGGCCAGGCGTGGGACTCGCCATTGCGCTGCGTCTCAGGTACACACCCTAGTGTACCTGTCCAAGAGATCCTCCATGCTCAGCTAGGCAGCAGCTCTCTCCATATATTTTTTAGTCTCTCGCAGGAATCTTTGACCAGTAAATAGGCTGTGGCCCTTACCAGCTGCAGTCTGGCAGACACCCAGGCTTCCAAGGGGTAAGTCTTTCCCTTCCTCTTTTCCTGTGATCTGACAAAGGTTCAGACCACAGGTCTAACCACACAACCAACAACAACCGTATCACTTAATCCATACTTGCTGGAGGGGCTCTGTGTTGTCGTGCCGAGTTCACATAATGCTATCCATGTAAGTGACACCGTTCGAGTGGCCTGTGTAGTGTGGGCTGGTGATGGACGGGTCATGGACACATGTGGTGGCAAAAACACAGACAAAGATGGAAGGATTCAGAGGAAGAGAAACAACAAGACCGAGACTTTCTCATAATATATACTAACCTGGTCCCCATCATGTCCAGTCCCTGACATGTAACTGCCATATGGTATGAAATGCTTTTATGCACGTACTTGCCTATAGAGCAAATTGTTCTATGATATAGCAGTTTAGCATTGACCAGTATGACAGGAGGAAGACACCAGCAAGGGAGCAAGCAATTGTTCCCACAGCAGCGGAGAGTAGATTAAGAAAAGGAGGATTTAATATGTTTTTTTTTATCTTAAAGGGATTGTCTCACTACAAATAATAGCTTTCCAAATGTAGGGAACACTAAATGAAGACGTTTTCCAAATATATTGCTTTGTTCATCTTTTTTTGTTTAGGAGCTACAAATGATTTTATCACCTTCTGAGGGCTCTCAGGTTTCCCAAGTGACTGACCTGTGTACTTCCAGACCAAAAAAGATTACAATGGACATCAGCATCAGATTGCTCATTTAATGTAGAATCCGCAGTACAAAAGGTGGCACTTTTTGTACTGCTGATTCTACATTAAAAGAGCAATCTGATGCTGACGTCCATTGGAATCTTTTTTTGGTCTGGATCTATGCAAGTGAGGATTAGGCTGCCTCACTATAGGAAGGTCTGTTGCATTTTTTGCTTTTGGGATTTTATTGAGTAAGGACTTAAGTGCTGGCCCGCCTGTGAATTTGTTTTCGACCTGTGAACTTCTTCTCCCCTGCTGTCTGTTCTATCTGTGTTGGATGTAACAAATCCTCAATTTGCTTTTGACCCACCGAGTCTTGAGAAAGCAAAAAGGATTTTAGCCAAGCCAGTATCTCTCATCTGCAGACAACGCTGTTTCAGGATTTTTGTCCCTCTTTAGTGCAGAGCAGAGCGATACTGGCTGGCTGTGTGGGAGGCAACACACACAGCCAGCCAGTATCGCTCTGCTCTGCACTGAAGAGGGACAAAAATCCCGAAACAGCGTTGTCTGCAGATGAGAGAAACTGGCTTGGCTAAAATCCTTTTTGCATTCTCAAGACTCGGCGGGTCAAAAGCAAATTGAGGATTTGTTACATCCAACAGAGGGCGCTTTGGGCTTCTCAGCCCCTTTCCCATAATGTCTTATGATATGCAGATGCTAAGTAGAGGGTGAAAAGGCAAAACAAACTCTACAAGCCGTACATTCGGTGCTCTCCTTAAGGAGAGATCTTCCCTTCCTGTTCTATCTGTAGCAGGTGATGTCATCACACAGGTCGCACAGCACAGAACCACAGGGACCTCAGAGAAGGTAATTTATTTAATCCAGACTAATAAACAGAGAAGTCTGAATACATGGAGCTCATATGCTAATTACAGACAGCTTGACCAGGAAGTGACAGAGCAAAGCAGCATTATTTCATTCATGCATCCTATGAAACTTTGAGATGAGACAACCCCTTTAAACTATTATTTGCAGGTAATCCACTGCAAAATCTACATGTAGTGTGGATTTAAATGGCATCTCTATCTTGGACAATCCCCGCTTGTTTAAAGGGTCGTGACCACCAGTTGATCATAAAGTGTCCCCCCTTTTGGGAATCCCAGCAACCAGTCGTATTTTGTTGGGAAATATGATCCTGTTAAAGGGTTGTCTTCCCCATGCTGTTTAACAGAGCCTACCCTTCCCAGGCTCCCAATTCCTGTTTAGGCTGTGTGTGGTTCTACAGCAGTCACTGACGTTTTGGCTCTGCTATTCCTAGCTGAGCCTGTTAGAGGGACATGGGTGATGGAGGGGTACAGCAGGGCAAAAGGGTACAGGGCTGCTGTGACTACAGGGCTCCTGTGCTGCTTAGACACAGCAGGGAGTGACTTCACCATCCCGGCTCCTGCTATAACAAGGAGAGGTGGTTGGTAACTAGAGAAACTTGTATATTGTCAAGTAGGCAATAAGAACTGCTCTAGCTCTGAAATGAAGCAAAATCAGAACAGCAATGTAATGGTCTTTATTTATATTTGCCTACATTTTTAAAGCTAATCAATGTGGTTGGAATAACCCTTGAAATTTCCTTGCAGCGCCACCTTAGGAGAAATTAAGCATTACACATTGCTGATTCAAATCAAGGGGTTGTCTGCATAGGACAGGTCCTCCAGAGAGAGAGAGAGACTTTATAATTGGTTTCCAGTCTAACCAAGCGATGAGGATCCTGAACTGAGCCCCCCCCCCCTCCTATTATCTCATGATATCCCAAAATTGTGTAGGAAAATTGATATATCTAAACTAGAAAACCTCTTCAATGTGGATTTTGTCTCCCTACTGAAATTAATAGGGACTGCCTGTGATGAGATTTATTATTTATTTTGCTGGCACTGTAACCAGCTGCCGATTTTTTTTTTTTGGGCCCGCAAATTTTACAGAAAATTCAAAGCGATTCCTTTATGCAGGAACAATCTTTTCGTGGATGTGCAGTTTTGCTGAATGTATGAAAATATGTTTCATTCGATGGTGTGATCAGTGGTGGGAATAAACTCATGTTGTTTAAAAAGGAAACAAGGTGTGGCTGTGTGTTTTTTAATCTGTCCCTGTTTTTAGGCCGTAAAAATAGGGAGGTATGAATATATTTACATATACATGCACATGGACAACAGCTATACAGTAGTCATAGTGCTAATTGCTAGTGGACAGCTTGCCCAAGTGCACACACCACCTCCATTGCTTAAAGGGAATTAAATTTTTTCACTGAAACATATTATTTTCTTCTAAGCCATTTTTATTTTCTGATTGTAGATTTCTCAATTCTGCTGTGTGTATGTGAGCAGCCATTTTTTCTGAGTTGCTTTTAACAGCATTTAGAGAGTTGCTTTACAGCAGCTAAATGGGCTAGGACTATCTCCTATCGTGACTGGCAGATCCTGTGTTATCTATAAACATTGGTGTCGCCTTTCAGTGTAATCAGTCCTGTGCTGATAATGAGGAGACTACTGGAAATCTTTCTCTACAGAACAGGAAGTGTCAGACCACTAGGCCTAGTGGCCAAAGTGAAAACTGCAGGATGTTTTAAAAAATGATACTGATGTGTAAAAAAAAAAAAAAAAACTTAAAAAATGTGTTTAACGTAAAAACATGAGATAAACGATCATTTTCTGATGACACATTCCCTTTAAGGGCTTACTATTGGTGTTAAGCAGGCTAGTATGGTTCAATCCTAATTAAATATTCAGACCACTGACCTTATTTTGGTGAAACCGGGACATATTTTACCGGCAGTTACCACTCTCAACAGACAACAATGTATCAAGCAGAATAAAAAAAAAAAAAAAAAAAATCCTCTTGCTACGTGGATAGAAAGTGCTATTCAGAGCTAATTGCAATTGCTCGCTTTAAATTACTAGAGACCAACAAATAAGCTGCATGTTGAATTTAAATGCCCACATGGGTTTTATTAATCAAAGTCTACCCGGCTTCTACTTTCCCAATCCTTTTTTCATTAGCAATTAAGTTGCTTATTATAATGCAAAATTTCCATATTAAATTGTAAGTGTAGAGCGTCTCTTAAAACTATTGCCCAGTCTGGGGATTATGCATGTATTACATGGTAACCGGTGTATAGGACTCGCTAGGTATCAAGAGATGTTATCTAAGACGCTTTGCTTTAAGGCCGTGTTCACACGGCTTATTCCCGACGGATTTGTGAGCCATATTGAGCTCACAAATCCGCCGTGAATAAGGGACGGGGGCGGGGCCGGAGCGCGGCGGGGGCGCCGCTCCCGGCCCCATAGACAATGCATTGTTTACGCCGCGTCCGCGCCGTAAATAATGTGCATGTCACTTTCTCCCCCCGCGGCGGATTCGCCGAGCGGGGAGGAGCGACGGAATCCACTGTTCTCAATGAGAGCAGTGGATTACCGTAATGACAGGGACGGATTGGCGCCGTACTGAAGCGCAAATCCGGCGCGGAGTATAGCGCCAATCCGTGCCCAAATAAGCCGTGTGAACGAGGCCTAACAGTACGGTCTTTTAGATGTAATTTATGAACAATCTTAAATAGAACCTGTCACATAGGTTATGCCCCCCTTGCTGAGGACAGCACAAGCTAGTGTCAGACCTGCTGTTTTTCAGCGCTGTGCCCCTTATTCTGTTTCAGAGCATTTAATGTTAAAATCTGGCAATTTGCAGCCTGTTCTGCCAGAGAGGAGTCCACTTAATTCATGAGCGGATGTTAGCCCTGTCCAATGATGTATAGCCCCGCCCACCTGTTTTTTCAAAGTTTCTCCCTATTCAAAGTAAAACAATGAATCCGCTATGAGTAGGTGGGGCTAGCTTCAGGTAGGTGGGGCTAGCTGCAGGTGGGCAGGGCTAATTCATGCTCATGGATAGACTGGACTCCTCTCTTGCAGAACAGGCTGCCCACAGTCAGATTTGAACATTAAATGCTCTAAAACTGCTGCATATTACAAAATAAGGGACACAGCGCTGGAAACCTTATGTCTGTCACTAGCTTGTGCTGCCCTCAGGAAAGGCAGCACAACTTTTGTGACAGGTTCCCTTTAAAACCACCTATAGTGCTGAACTGTATAAAGACCATGACGGATTCGCTGCCCCAGGGCTGCCACCAGCACTTTCAGGGCCCCATAGAGCCGAAGAATCTGGGCCCCCTACCCATTAACAGTTATAAATCAGCGGGATTTGATCAGGGCCCCTTATAGCAGTACTGCCAATACTGCCCTAATTGAAGACCTGCGCTGTATTGATTGCCAAAATTGACCAATTAAATATTTGTTGTATTTTAGGCGTTCTCTGCTTTGGGAGATTTCTATTTCTTAGAAGGATCTCTTGATAATAAGCTGGTCACAAGGTGTCCCCCTCATATGACCCCCACTGGTCAGATGGAATCTGAAAAAAACCTGGAAGAAAGTGTTCAGTTTCCTTGCAGCACTGCCACCGGGAAAATGAGGCCTTACAAAGTGGCCATTTGTATCAATTGGTTGTCTCTGTAATGCAGGACAGAATGTAAGAAAGATGTTCTTTGTAACCCCTATCTATTTTGGCCAAAAAATGGGGAGAAACAAAAGGGCCCCCTCTATTAACTCCGAAATCCCTAGTAGGGTATCTGAAAATTGGTTTTCTAAACCAGAGAACCCCTTTAAAAGGGTCTTCTCACCAAAGACTTCAATAGCATATCGATAAGACAAGCCTTCAAATACTAATAGGTGCATGTGCCATCTCTGATATTCACATCTATCTTGGGAATGGGCCCCCGAAAGTGTTGGCTCAGAATGGAGAGGCGGTTCCTGGTTGGATTGGAGCATTCCTCAGTTGGGTGCATTACCAAGAGTGGGGCTCAAATCTCCAAGGTTCGAGAGGTAAAAGGTTGTCAAGAAGTGTTGATCGAACCTTTCAAGAGAAATTAAGTTCGAGCTGAACCGAACATTTTACTGTTCGTTCGAGTAAATGTTCATGTTTGACATCTCGTTTGGCACGCTATTTTAATAGTTTCCTGTCTGAAAATTGGCATTGCCGCGGCAGTTTTAAGGCGCATTAAATCAGTGTAAAGTGTGCCTGAAAGTACGATCCTCTCGAAAATCTGGTGTCAGGTATACCTTCCATAGTAAACATAACGCGCCTAAAAAGGTGCATCGCGCCTAAAAAGGTGCATCGCGTCTTTTTTACCACATTGCACAAATCATGGCACATAGCATATCATTGGTAATATATGTAATGTGTCTATCGAGGCGCATGGCGCAAATCACGGCACATAGCATATCATTGGTAATATATGTAATGTGTCTATCGAGGCGCATGGCGCAAATCACGGCACATAGCATATCATTGGTAATATATGTAATGTGTCTATCGAGGCGCATGGCGCAAATCACGGCACATAGCATATCATGGTAATAAAATGTAATGTGCCTATCGAGGCGCATGGCGCAAATCACGGCACATAGCATATCATTGGTAATATATGTAATGTGTCTATCGAGGCGCATGGCGCAAATCACGGCACATAGCATATCATTGGTAGTCACTACTGTCAAGTATAAATTAGCCCAAAGCTCATGGGAAGGAGATGAGGGACAAACCAGCGGCAGCCAGCTGACCAAAACCCAAGAAGTGACCTTTTTAGGTAGTAAGTATATCCTACTCTATCAGGTTGTCAGCATGTGATCTCAATTAGTACCAGACAGGGGCCCCCTATGTCTTAGGCCGAGTTCACACGGCTTGATTTTGGGGCGTACTGTACGGCCCGCAATTCAGCCGGGTGTTCGCGGAGTTGCGCTGATCGGCGCGTACTCCCGCGATGACATGTCAATTATCTCCCCGCGCCTACAATATGATTGTATGCCCAGGGAGAGGAGGCATAATCCATAGTTCTCTATGAGAACTGTGGATTACCGTAATGATTGTGGCACATTTCACTCGTATTAGAGCGCAATACGCCGTGAAATACATGGTGAAATGCGCCCCAAAATAAGCCGTGTGAACATAGCCTTATCCTTCATCTTCCCCTTGTTTCTATGTTGCTGTAGATTTTTCTTTGCCTTATCTTTGTTCTTTCGGTTCAGTGCTAGACAGAAGCTACGAGTTCAGATCTGTTCTATAAAAATAATATTTGTATGGGAAATATCTTTACAGTCTACATTGTACCCCATAAACCTAAAAGATCAAGTCCTCTTACAGCACGGCTCCTGCTCATACACCCTGTGACTGTACTATCATGAATGGAGGTCTGGAAGTGCATCCAGTTTTTTAATAATAAGATAAATTCCCTGCTGATGCCATTTCACCTTTTAGGTCAACCATGGCCCTATGGACAAATGGTAACTAAATTACTTTTCATGGTAGCTGCCTGGTAATTGGATATTAATACCACTTCTGCAGAAATGCCGCAGAAGAGTATAAAGATAGTACATTATTTATCTGCTTCCTGAGAGAGAACACTCTGTGCTGCTAAGTTTGCTCCACCACTGTGAAATATTCTAACTTTGTTGAACTCTTGATGTCATTTACAGGAAAAAAAAATAATATGAAAAAGTAATATTGGGCACTAGTGCTGCAGAACGGAGAGGAGTAGTGATTTCTAAAGTCACAGTGCACCCTAGTGCCAGACTACGGAATGATCTCTATTCGCCTGAATTGCATTCTAGCCATTGCATTGACCTATTACATCTACTCAATAGGGGCTTGTCCATACGGCAAAGGTTTTCAGCTGGTTTTACAGACGGCTTTTGGATTTGAAAACTGTCTGGAAAGCGACTGTCAATCTTTTACATTGATTTTAATAGAAAATCTGTGCAGCAGTCCACACTGCACGGATTTTCCACCAGGCGGCTTTTGACACCGCCGGCGTAATGAAAAACTCGGAACAAGTTCATTTTTCGGCCTGGTTTTCAGGCAGAACATGAACATGTGAGTACAAAGGCTTGAATCGGCAAACCGCGACCAGGAGCCGGTCCCCTGCGAAACAAAGAAAGACTAAATATCTGACTGGTATTTTGCCATGTGAACACACCCTAGCAGTTGAGCAAAGCAAATGCTCTTGGTGTTCCCTCCAGTACCCTGCCCTTGGGTTCATCTTTTCATTGCAGTCAACTAAATAAATTGGGTGGAATGAGCACTTCAGCATTTTACTGCTCAGAACTAGATCTGGAGTTGTTAACTTAAATGATCATAAAGCAAATTTCAGCAGCTAGCCGAAAAATCGTAAGAAATAGGTAAGATTATTTTCTTAGACTTTCAATGAAGGCTTTAGGTTTTTTAAAGAGAATGTGTCATCAAAAAATGAGTCATTGTTTAAGTCCCATTTTTATGTTAAACAAATTTTTTTAGGAATTTTTGGGTTTTTTTAATTTTTCATATCACTTTCAAATTTTTTTTATAATTCTTAAGTCTTGCAGTTCTCACTTTGGCCACTAGGTCTTGATTGCACTGCTTTAACAGCAGTCAGATGAGATGCTTTACAGTAGCTTATGCACTAGGAGCTTAAGACTGACTCAGTCCCATTCACTTCTATAGGAGAGTTTTCTAGTCATGCTCTGTGACCTGGAAAGAAGTCACTGTGCAAGGAGGTGAAAGGGTGAACTGTGACATCTCCCATTGTGACTGGTGGATCCTGTGTTATCTATTCACATTGATGTTCCTTTCAGTTTTACCCTCTTTGTGCTGATAATGAGCAGACAACTGAGAATCTTTCTGTACAGAACAGGAAGTGTCAGACGATTATTAGGCTTAGTGGCCAAAGTGAAAACTGCAAGACTTAAGAATTATTACAAAATATTGAAAGTGATATGAAAAATAAAAAAAATATATAACCAAAAATTCTTTAAAAATGTGTTGAACATAAAAACGTGAGTCATTTTTGATGACACATTCCCTTTAAGGTTTTGTTATCTTCAACAAGTGAGAAAATCCTCCACTTGCTTTTAGATCTGGTTTGAGGATGTCGCATTCTGATATTTGTGCTCCGGATTCTAACGTATCCTACTTTGCATTACAGAGTAAGACAGAAGAGGAGACGGAGTCGGGAGAAGAACCGAGCCCCAACAAACGTCACAGTCGCTCCTTGATGGGAAGCTTTTCCAAGCGTAAGGTGAATGTGACGCATCTGACATCTGCTGCTGAATGTTAATCTCCATGCGGGCTTGTCACTTTGTATCATCTGATATTGTTGGTTTCCTATGGGCTAGTTAGAAAACAACTTACGTTTTTTTGTTTTTTTTTTTCTCCTGTGATTTCTCTATGAAGCACAAAGCACAACTCTAGACTGGGTGCACAATGTGTATTATCTAGACAGCAATGCAAACACACAGAAACGGATCAGCAGCACTACACAAACCCTAAGAGACAAACCCTAAAATAGGAATTGTTTCAAAGTGCATTTCAGCTACATTTAATCATGCATTCACCACTAATACATGTAAGAGCAGTACAGGACATGTAGTACCACACTGTACTGTAGTGAGGTGCTACTAGACCTCCAATCACTGCATGCACCTCATTAATACAGGTAAGAGCAGTACAGGACATGTAGTACCACACTGTACTGTAGGGAGGCGTTATAGACCACCAATCACTGCATGCACCTCACTAATACATGTAAGAGCAGTACAGGACATGTAGTACCACACTGTACTGTAGAGGCGCTATAGACCACCAATCACTGCATGCACCTCACTAATACATGTAAGAGCATACAGGACATGTAGTACCACACTGTACTGTAGGAGGGCGTTATAGACCACCAATCCTGCATGCACCTCACTAATACATGTAAGAGCAGTACAGGACATTGTAGTACCACACTGTACTGTAGAATGGCGCTACTAGACCTCCAATCACTGCATGCACCTCACTAATACATGTAAGAGCAGTACAGGACATGTAGTACTGCACTGTACTGTAGAGAGGTGCTATAGACCACCAATCACTGCATGCACCTCACTAATACATGTAAGAGCAGTACAGGACATGTAGTACCGCACTGTACTGTAGAGAGGCACTACTAGACCTCCAATCACTGCATGCACCTCACTAATACATGTAAGAGCAGTACAGGACATGTAGTACTGCACTGTACTGTAGAGAGGTGCTATAGACCACCAATCACTGCATGCACCTCACTAATTCATGTAAGAGGAGCACAGATCATGTAGTACCGCATTGTACTGCAGTGAAACACTACTAGACCACCAATCACTGAATGCACTTCACTACTACATGTAAGAGCAGTACAGGACATGTAGTATCGCACTTTATTGTAGAGAGGAGCTACTAGACCACCAATCACTGAATGCACCTCACTAATACAGAGGTTTTACAAGTAAAATGTCCATTATAATTGGCTGGATCAGTGTCTGGGACATTGTATCTTGAAACCAGAGTTAACATACAATGTCCCAGAAAATATTGTACCCTGAGGCTATTAATAGAGATAAACAACTGGGCAGTCTCGGATAAGTGTCCATTTTTACCTACAAAGTGTAAAGAAAAGCAAGCCTACTACTGACCTCCCATATACATAAATCATATGAGGCACACAGCTCTGCATAGGAGATGTAGTCAGAATTGTAGGGTATTTTACCTAAGTCAGGCTGAAATTTGGAGCAATATAATGGTAGTTTACAATGGTGAACATAGCAAATCACTGACAGGTCTGTTTATATGGGATGCATCAATCAATCAACACTGAAAGAAAAACATCCCCTTTAGGGTGAATGCACACAAGATGGATTTTCTGAAGATTTGTGCACTGAAAATTTGCAACCAATTACAGTATCAGTCATGCGAATGGATTTTTACAAATCTATTGCCCACATAACAGGAATTGACCTGCGGTTTGAATTTTTGAATCCAGAGTAAATCCATTTTTATCACAGATTTGCTGTGAATTTTCCCGATTTACTTGAACAGGATAAATGTGCACCAAAATCTGTACAATCCAGAATATTTTTGCAGAAAATCTGTCCCATGTGTATTTATCCGTAAAATATATCTCTAGGTTTTTTTTTCCTTTTGTTTATTAGAAATTGCTTCCAGGTACACAGTAATGCCAGTCATTTTGCTTACATGCAGCTGAATACAGGATTTCTCACTGCTACAACTTGACCATGTTACCTGCTCTGTAAGTAGCTAAAATTGAATCTCTGTGTATTCCTATGGAAGGTTCGAAGTCAGTCTTGTAGGAATGCATAGAGAGCCAGGCTTCCTGTCAGCATCAAAAGCACAATGTCTTCCAACCAAGCAGATTGCAGGTCATGTGACCTAACAGACTGTTGCATCAGCCAAATATCCTGTATTCAGCTGCAGGTAAGTAAAATTACTGGTACCAAAAAGCAATTTCTAATGAACAAAGGGGTAAAAAACTGGAGTGGTCCTTTAAGGTGAACACAGCCTTTAAAGGGGTTGTATCATTACATTAAATGGTCTTCAGAATAAGGGGACAATGAAAACAAGCAACTTTGCAATTGGATGTCATTTGCAAAGCTGTCTTGTTTTCACAGTCTGCCTTATCTTCGTTTTGTGTAAACACAGTTGCCCAGTGCTGGTCGGATTCCACCTCCTTTCATTTCATTGGCTGACGGCTCTAATAATTTACATTACGGTCATATTCACGGGAGCGTGCATTCCTGCCTCTCACTCAGAATAAGGGGCCGGCAACAATTTTACTCTGCACAGCCAGCAGCTCCACAGTGACACTGCAGCTGCTTCTACAATCAGAAAACAGCAGAATTGTGCCTCGGTGCCTAATGCTCCTGCGTGTAAACAGCGAAGGGAGACGGTTCTGTGCTGCTCTGGATGAGTTCATAGAAGACTGGTTTCAACTGTAACAAACCTCCAGCTGGGAGAGGAGAAGAGATCAGTGCTCTGAGTTCATAGAAGACTGTCTAGACTGAATGCAGGCCTGTGGTATGTAAACAGCTCTTACAAATTAAGACTGCATAGGAAAAGGAACGACACAGTGACATGTGGACGCAGACAGAGAGGGGGGGGAGAGCACACTGACTCGGGAGTGAGCATAAACAGTGAAGGGGGGGGATGATGTCATCCTCCTTCAGTTAAGAAACACCCAGCTGGGAGGGGAAGAAACACCCCTGGATTTCAGGAACTGAGAAAATTAAGGTACAAGAAAACAGCCGAACTGATTAAGCGATACATCCCCTTTAATTATAGGAGACAAGCAGATATAGAAGTACTCAGAAATTTATAGTCCACTGGTAGGTCATGATCACCTCGGTTTTTCACCCATGAACCTTGGCCAGCCATGCAGGGAACATTCAAATACCAATATCAAAATTTCCACATTATTGGGCCACTCCTCACACCCTGTGTCTCATAGCAGTGACCCAAACTCATTCTCTGAACAGGAAATTTTTCAAGTACACTTTTTTTTTTCCGTTTGTGCCAGCAAACACCATTCTATTGGGAAGGAGATGCTAAGAAATTAACCAGCAAGCTTAATCCTTACATCTTGTCTTGTCTGCCAGAAAACCATTCATACATGACTGTCCTTCCCAAGAGGTAGAATAATGCAAAACTTTGCAGAATACTTTTTCCAAAGTCAACCTCATTAATGAAGTAAACCAAGCAAGAGAATTAATGCAACCATGGGACTAAATGGTGTGTTGTATTAAGATTTCCTTTTCTCCGGCCTTTAGAAAAAAGGTGCCCGGATTAAGAAGAGCTCAAGCTTTGAAGAAGGCGATGACGGCCTAGAACGCCAAGGAAGTATCGCAAGGGCCTCTGTGCATTACAGCAGGTATTATGTTGTTTCTGGAGCTTTTTTTTATAAGCTTAAACTTGTTCTGCTTAACTAAAGCTTTTTTAATCTAATAGAATAAACCGGCAGAAGAAAACTATGAAACTCTCAAGAGCATTGTCAGACCTGGTGAAATATACAAAGTCAGTGGGTATCCACGATGTGGAATCAGAAAGTAAGTTCAAAAATAGCATTTCCGAGCCTGCATTTCAGTTTGATGTGTTTTTATTCTGTATTTCATTCAAGAGGGTTCCCATCAAGACAGCACTCTTCTTGTTGCCCCATTTGGTGACCGGTACATTACATAGGGTTTCCTAGCTTGCAACCCCCGTCTTTGAGCCACTAACAAAAAAGTGATGCCAGACTGCCGGTGTATGCCTAACCTTTTTACATGGACCTTTCAGACCTCTTGGTAACCTGATAAGCAAGTATATGATTTTCCTAGTTTCTCATATTAGAAATACCACTGTACCATGTCTAGTGTATTTCCAAGCAGAGTTAATATTCACATCAGAGCTTTCAGCTAATATCTCCTGTCATAGTATTTTATGTTTCCTGTAACCTCCGTGTGATGTCCTTGTACTCCCCACACACTTATTATAAATCTGACAACAATGACTTTCTCTCAAGAACCAATTTTTAGGAAAAAGCGTTTATGTGACAAAGTACAAATCTACAGATGTAATAAGTACATGAATAGGAAACATGGGCTCGGACAAACAAGACACACTGCGAGCCGCTGACACCTGACGCAGGATGAGTTTCGATTATCAAGCTACGAAGCCAGACTTTGTGCATTACGCTATTTACATGGATTATCTGTGAACTGGTTTTCATGTGTCATCAGAGCCTTACGCTGACAAGAAGTAAAAAGAATTAAAGGGGTTTTCTCGCTACAAAGCTCATATCTCTAATAATGGGGACAGTAAAAAAAAAATAAGCACTTTTGTAATTGGTTTGCATTACCCAAGTCACTTAGTATAGTAGATATGAGCTTTTCTGTGCATCCATAGCTATTTCTGCAGATGCTGGTCGGGACACGCCCCCTTTTCTGTGATTGGATGACTGACATTTCATTCAGCCTGTTGGGACACGCCCCTGGAGGGAAACGACCCTTGCGCTGTGATTGGCTGCCTGCACTCTGTGCTTACTCCCCTCTGAACTGTGAGAATTGAGCTGCCTGAGATGGCTGTGTGTGTAATGAAGGCTGTCTCAGCTCCTCTCTGTGATGGCTCTCCAGTGATAGTTCTATGTACTGAGTAACTGCTAGATTCACTCTCCCCTCCTATAACACAGTCTTATATCCTGTGCTCCCCCCATATAACAGTCTTATACAGACTGCTCTACCTCCTGCCTGATAACAGAGGGGGGAGCAGAGAGCATTTCTCACACTTGCTTCATCAGTTCAGGCTGTGTGTATAACTGCTTACACAAATGCAGAGGTACTGGTTACAAGGAGTTTGTGCAGCCTGAGAGGGAGCTGAGAGCTCTTCAGCCAGAAGCATAACAGGAGGTCCGCAGAGCTGATGTCCTCTCCCTTCCCCTGCTTCACACACAATGATGATGTCACAACTCTTCAGTGAGGGGAGACGCCTCCTGGGAGGAGAGACACACCTACTGAGAGAAGAGACTCGCCTCTGGATTTGAAACTGAAACTGATAGAATCAGCTCGAGTGCACAAAAGCTTCAAACGATAAAACCCCTTTAATGCCCCATAGACGTTTCAAGTTGGGGAGGAAATTACACTGACTAGCCATAACATTAAAGCATAATATTGTGTGGGTGCCTCTTTTGCCACCAAAATAGCTATGACCCATTAGACTGGCTTGTGCTGTTTGGCACCAAGACGCTAATGGCAGATCCTCTATGTCCGGTAAGTTGTGAGGTGCGGCCTCCATGGATCAGGCTTGTTTTTCCCACACATTCCACAGATACTCAATTGGATTGAGATCTGGGGAATCTGAAGACCAAGTCAATACTTTGGACTTTTTGTCACGTTACTTAAAAGGGTCTTCCGGGACCTGAGAATGGTAGTTTGTCTATTGGGGCATGATTGAAAATAGAAGCTGAGACTCATTATTACCTCCCGGAAGCTCTTGTTCGCTGCCGGTCCATCCATCCCCGCAATAGCCCTGAACATTTATCGTTCAGATGACAGCTGCAGTAAATTACAAGCCATAGAGGTCACGTGCACGTGTCGTCATGAACTGTGATTGGCTGCACCTGTTATATGAACGATGGACGTTCACTGTTTATATCCTGAATGAACAGACCGTCTACCAGGAGTGAACGGGAGCGTCTGGTAGGTATGAGTCTTCTATTTTTAATCATGCCCCAATAGACAAACAAGCATTCTTTGACCCCAGATAACCCTTTTAAAGCAGTTTTCCAACGTTAACAAATGCTCGTTAGTCGGGGCATGATAAAGAATAGAAGCAAAGAAGAAAACTTACACTATAAACCTACTCTTCACATGACCCCGAAGCTGATCACAGGCTCCATGTGATATAACCAGCGTGTGACCACGGCAGTCTCGTGAAGAATGTACTAGGAAGTAATCTGCCAGTATTCCCAGGATGACTGCATTCATGGAGGGTTTGCAGGGCAAATTTTCTTCATTATGTCCCGACAGGCAAACGGTCATTTGTTAATGTTGGAAAACTCCTTAAAACCATTACTGAACAATTTTTCAGTTTTTGCCTTTATTACGGTAAAATAGGCAACTGACATTAGGAATTGCTTCTGCCGTTAATGGTTGTGCCTGATTTACAGCAATGTTTAATGTAGGTAGTATGTGACAAAGTAATCGATTCAAGTGTGGTGGACCGCAGGGGGAGCAGAGGAGAGAGCTGGAGGCAGAGATAGCCCTAAAGAGGCTAAAACTCTGGTCACGGCGGCTATCAACCACACCTCTCGTGCTCCTCTAGCACCCAGCACCAGTGAAGAGTGGGTCTGCACAATGGATGATGTTGGTGGTAGCAGTTTTCCCCTGGGGCACACTCTGTTAGCGGTCTCTCCCTCAACTGCCTGTTGTAGGTGGTGTGTGAGGTGCCCTTGGTGTTCAGTGCAGAAATGACAGACAGGACACAAGAGGATTCAAACATAACTTCAGCAACAGAGGCCTCTTTTACTTCACCTTGGCAAGATGTTACAAGCACACAGGAATGGATTGCATTCAACTTACATTTCCTTTCAGAGCCAGTCCAAGCTACTCAGAAGACTAATGCAGAAGCAGTGATCCTCAAAAATTAAAGTCTCTTGCATAAATGCCTTCCAGAATTACGCAAAGTTGGGAGGTGTTTGGCCACGCCAGAGGCTTAAATGGGTCCCAAAAGGCGTGAGGTCTGGCAGGACTAGTATTACCTCATGAAGTCTCAAGAATCCAAAGTCCTGGTTAGCCCAGCTGAGACTCTCTCTGTTGAAATTGGCTTTTCCTCTCTCTAAGTCCACTCCCTTGCGGCCAGGGAAGATAATGGGTTAAAACTGCACCCTGAGCCCAGGGGCAGCATAGCCTATGTCAGAGTGGCATGATGGATTGCACCTCTAACAGCATGCAGATGATGATAACAACACTGAAAGAGACCCCCAGTGAAGAGACACAGAATACTAAATTTACCTAGCTTATATAACCTACCAATACCCCCACTCTGTGTTGTCATGGTTTTTCCCGCCATTGGCTCGTGAGTGGCAGTGACTGGTTACAACTCTGCAAAGCAGCATGACAATACAGCTTTTGCAGACATGAGCACAAGCTGTTAGCTGAGTACAGGGGTCAAGTAGAGGCCAACAAACATTATAGAAGATACTTAGGGTGACCTGTATGAATTCGTATATGCCATTTTTTTGCAATATCTTGCCGGTTCATTACGGGCGTACGACCAAACTTGGTACAATGTGCATCCGACGACACATTTTAATGCGCCAAAGTTTGATGCGGAACTTCCATACAAAGTTTGGTGCATTAAACTCTATGTAATGTGCAAACATTTTCATACATATTGTTTTATTCTACACTCCTCTATATCTATTTAGAACTGGGGTGTTGTAAAAAATAAAATTCATACATGTCGCCACGACAAGGTTATCAGTTGGTTTTACAGATTTGAAAGCCATCTGAAAAGACACTGTCAACCTGTTACATTCATTTAAATAGAAAATCAGTGCAGCAGTCCACACTGCACGGATTTTCTGCCAGACGGACTTTTACTCCGCCGGCGTTCCTATAAACTTGTTCATTTTTCCGCCCGGTTTTCAGGCAGAACATGAACATGTGGGTGCGAAGGGGGAAACAGAGGACAAAAGCCGCCCCCTACATGCCAAAAAAAGACTAAATACCGATCAGAAAATCCAAGCGGTATTTGGTCTTTGCCGTCTGAACCCATCCTTATAGTGCATTTAAAGCAGAAAATAGTGCAATTATCAGTAAACATTATTAACTCTTTAGTAGTGTATTGTACCACCAACTCCTGTACACTACACAAGGTTTCTAAGTAATACATTCCCAGATCCTCACACTGCCTCCGCCGGATTGTCTTCTTCCCATATTACATTCTGTTGCCATCTCTTTCCCAGGTCATCAAAGAAAATGCCCCTGGTTATCCAAATGTTGTAAAGAAAATGAAAAATTCATCAGACTAGACTGCTCTCCTCCATTTCTCCACACTCCAGTTTTGTGAAGTGCCTAGTTTCAGCAGTAGACAGGGGTCAGAACTGACCCATCTGTACTATGTACCCACACACCGCAATCTGAGAGGCCCTATGTGTTCTGACCCCTTTCTATAATAACCAGTAGGAAGAAATGTTTTTATAACTTTGTACTACAATAGGTCTTCTGTGAGATTGGACCAGATGCTCCAGCCTTCATTCCCTCACGTACACCAATGGGTCTAGTTCATCCATGACTCAGTCACTAGTTGTCCTTTTTTGGACCGCTTAAAATAGGTATTGACTACTGCATACTGGGAACACCGCATTAGAGCTGCTGTTTTGGACATGCGCTGATTAAGTCATCCAACCATCACAATTTAGAACTTGCCAAAGTTGCTGAGATCCTTACATTTGCCTATTTTTTTCCTGCTTTCAGCACATAAACTTCATGAACGGACTGTTCACTTGCAGCCTAATATACCCCACTTCATGACTGGTGCTTTTGTCATGTGATAAAATATATATATATTTTTTTATTTTATTTGTATGTTATGGTTTGTATACTGTTCTTTAAAGGTCAGAATTCCCTGAAACATATTGGGAAAGCTATTCAAGTAGGGTTAATAAGAGGTTTGCACATGTCTAGGGCGGCAGTTCCATAAACGGTAAACGGAGATGCTTATCCTCTACGAAGTCAACGGTTTCGTTACAGACTGGTAAATGCAGAGGAAAGTATAGCTATTGCATACAGCTTATTCCCAACACTGGGATCTCTGGCATACTTCCAGAAACCATAGAGCTATAACAATTTGCAAAGTGTGAACTAGACCTTTGAGTGTAAGCCAATGTAGGCAGCATCTACTCTACTTCTGTATCATATTTTATTTGGATTTTGTGTATTGCTTCTGTGATTCTTAAAGGGGTTTTGCCACGATGTAATGTTGACGTGGGATCCTCCAAAATAGATATTTAATCCCTTTTCTAAATATATGTGATTATAAAAAGTCAAGCCTGTGAGAGCTACAGCTTTCTTTACATGCCCTTAGTTACTTAAAAGTTTACATTAGACACGACCAGGAGCTGATCTGGCCGCGCTTGCGTGTTTGCACTTCTTAGCTGATGACCGGGAACATGAAGGAGCTTGCAAGGGGCTGGGGAGAAATGTGTAGTGTATGAGGCTTTCTGCTGTATTGAGAATCCATTGTAGTAATGTAATTATCTTAGTAAGCATTGCAGACGCTCCCTTGCTTTCTCACTCTGCAAGGGCCTGGGGAGAAATGTGCAGCGTATGAGGCATGATTTGTTTATTTTCTGTCCTGACCAGATAACCGGTAAGGAAGTCACTTCATGGCAAAACCCCTTTAAGCAGTGCAGAAAGTTTTGCAAAATACTTACCCAGAAATAAAAAGTTTTTATACTTGTTCTAGTAATTACTCACAACTTTCTATATTTGCTCTCCTCCCTAGTTACTAGCAGCTGGCAGGTATCTTCATTTAGTGAGACAAAAGCTCATCAGATCCTTCAGCAGAAGCCAGCACAGTTTGTTAGATTCAACCAACACCAGCTCTCCCGCATCTACCCCTCCTCCTACAGAGTGGACTCTAGTAACTACAACCCCCAGCCTTTCTGGAACGCTGGTTGCCAACTAGGTAAGTTACTCCGGATACTTTATATACGTTATGGCACTTGTCTTCAAATCATTCAAATATGTCTAAAACTATGTTGTCGCTCAAGAGTTGATGCTTTAAAGTACATAAAAACTTGCCTATATAAATAGATGGCATATAGGCGGGTCATTTAATGCAAGAGTACACCTCTCAGCCAGAGGGCCTTATTGAGCACTGTACTTTCAGCGATTGGGAAGGCAGGGACAGTACTAAAATGTCCCTGCCTTCTCCATGGAAGGCCAGCTATCATCGTCGACAGCCACAGCTGCACACTTCGTTCTCGATCATCCGTGTAGAGAGAAACGTACGTTTGTAGTCAACGGGTGGTCGGCAACAGGTTGAGATACTTGGGCTGAAATAAAATAAACAACTCGTACTCCCCTTCGTATTTACCCCTGTTCTAGTACTGATGTCACCGACTCTCTCTCCTGTCCTCTGCTTATTCTTGATTGCTGCGGTTGGATTATTACCACTGCAGAGAAGGGGGAAAGATCTCTCCTTGACGAGAGCCACCAATAAATTGGTTGGTGTGAGGATTTACTCGCCTATCAGATCTCATTGACTGTTTTGCATAAAGCCAAGGCTTATGGGAAAAGAGCTGAGGAGCTCCACAGCGCACTCTATTGGATATAGTTATCCTCAATTCACAATGTAGCTCTGCAGAGGTCACATACCATTTTCTAATAATAAAAGAAAAAGCGGGTACTCCATATTGCACATCACACACTACTATAAATGAGAAAAGTTTTTTTTATTTCAATCCACATAGAAAACACAGTTGTACAAGTGGGGTACCACAGGGCTCAGTATTGGGACCTATCCTCTTTAACATTTTCATTAACGATCTTACACAGGGATTGCACAGTAGAATATCGATCTTTGCAGATGATACTAAGTTCTGAAAAGTAATCAACAGAATGGAGGATAATGTGTTATTACAAAGTGATCTGGATAAGTTGGAGGCCGGGGCAGGGAAATGGCAGATGAGGTGTAACACAGATAAATGCAAGGTTATGCACATGGGGAGGAAAAATCAATTACATGACTACATGTTAAATGGAAAAACACTGGGTAAAAGTGACATGGAGAAGGACTTGGGAATCCTAGTGGACAGTAAACTTACTTGTAGTAGCCAGTGTCAGGCAGCAGCTGCCAAGGCAAACAGGACCATAGGCTATATTAAAAGGGGCATAGAGGCACATGATGAGAACATTATTCTCCCATTTTATATAAGTCACTGGTTAGACCACACATGGAATATTGTGGACAGTTTTGGGCACCAGTGCACAGGAAAGACATTGTAGAGCTTGAACAGGTACAAAGGCGGGCAACAAAAACAATAAAAGGACTGGGTGGACTGCAATACCCAGAAAGATTAGCAAGGTTAGGGTTATTTAGTTTAGAGAAAAGACAGCTTCAGGGGGACATAATAAATTTGTTTAAATACATTAAAGGTCAATATAGAGATCTCTCTCAAGATTTATTTATACCCAGGACTGTATCTAGAACAAGGGGGCGTCCTCTACAACTTCAGGAACGAAGGTTTATACATAAACATAGAAAGGGAATCTTTACTGTTAGAGCAGTGAGACTGTGGAACTCTCTGGCAGAGGAACTTGTCATGGGGAATTCTATAACAGAGATCAAAAAGGGTTTGGATGCATTTCTGGAGCGTAATAACAAGTTATAGTGACTAGGATTCTGGAGCGGGATCGCTGATCCAGGGTTTTAGTCCGATTGCCAGATTGGAGTCGGGAAGGAATTTTTTCCCTAAAATGAGGACAATTGGCTTCTTCCTCATTGGGTTTTTTTTTGCCTTCCTCTGGATCAACACTTTAGCAAAATAGGCTGAACTGGATGGACGTCTTGTCTTATTTCAGCCTTCCAGACTCTGTAACTCTGTAATTAACACATGTAACAAAGGACGAAGCAGCCCCAGAAAACAATTCCGTTATGAATACATAAGCAGAGAGAAACCCGCACAAAATGGTTAAAGATTGACCTTCATAATATACAATACAGAGTGATGGTATACAAAAAGTATACTAAAAAAGATGAATTATTCCAAATGGAAAGAGATTCCACGATGAACTACCATAGTATACAAGGACCTTGAGACTTGAAAAAAAGTATAGATAATTCCATTCTATCTGTTGTCCTCACCATAATATTGGATATACTTTTGCCTGGTTAGATAGACCCAACACCTATCGCAATTAACATCGGCTTTGTCGGGGTTTTTTTTTTTTTATCTAAATACCATTTTCTGACATTACCGTTCTGAGTGATGAGGTCAGGAATTGGCACCGTGACTGCTTTAGGCAATCGGTGGCTGCAGCAGCCTGAAATGAGCAGAAGTACCGCAGAAAGAGAGCTAGGGACATCAGCGCTAGTGTGGTGGTAAATACAAAGGTGAGTGTAGTTTTTTTTATTTTTTTTATTTCAGCCCTGGTATCTTAAAATTATTATTTAAATCACACCCTGACAACCCCTTACTGACATAGGATGTATGAGAACGTTCTGGTGCTGGTAAGATTCTATGTAACGGGATTACTCCTAAATCTTGCTACATAGAAGGCTGGTGAAAACTGTTAATTGTAGCTAATGGTCACCAGTAACAGCAGGGAATGGAGCGGGCTCCGTTCCCTGCTGTTTAACCTTTTAGACACCACAACGATTGAAGTCAAACACTATTTCTTAAGCTGATCGGCGACATTGCAGGGGGCCAATTGGTTAACATGGTGACTGGAAGCCTTGTGAAGGCTTCCATTATTGCCATGTTTCGAATTTTGACAATTCCTGCCCCATTATGAAAAAATTAAAAAAATTAGAGTTCAAATCACCCTTCCTTTTGCCATTTTATAAATCAAAAAAATAAAATAATCCAAAGTTACACATAATTGGTATCGCTGCATCCATAAAAGTCCAATCTATTAAAATATAACATCATTTATCCCAGCTGCTGAACACTGTAGGAAAAACGAAAATTTAGAACGACAAAATTGAGCGGGTTTTTGTTACTTCACGTCTCCTAAAAATTGGAATGTCTCATCTATCCCAAAATTATACCTATAAAAAGTTCACTTCAGCTTGCAAAAAATTTACCCGTACTTGGGTCCATAGGTGGAAGTACAAAAAAAAAGTTATTGGTCGCAGAAAATTGCGCTGCAGAGCACATTTAAAAAATAGAAAGTGTTTGAATAATTTTTACAGTACTAAAACATAACAAAACCCTACACATTTGGTATTGCCAGAATCGTATCAACCTGCAGAATACAGATAACACATCTTTTATACCAAAGAGTGAATGCTGTAAAAATAATCCTTTGCAAACACGCCGCGATTACGCTATGTTTCACATTTCACCCTACTGAGAATTTTTTTGCGGCTTTCCAATATATTCTATGGTATGGTGAATAATACACCATTCGAAAGTACATCTTGTTCCGCAAAATAAAAGCCTTGATATGTATATGTGGATGGGAAAATAAAAAAGTTATGGCTCTTGGAAGGCGGGGAGGAAAAAACTTAGAGCCATATTTTTTTGATCAGCTGACAAGGGTTAAACACAGGATGCAAAGTACATGGGGAACAAAGTGCTAACTTCACTATGGTGCACAGGAGGGGCGGAGTACCCCTTGCACCACCAGTTTAGCTTGGAGGACAGAGATCCTCTACTCTTTCCTCGGGTAAGTTCATCTCCAGCAGGTGCTTTCCTGCACTACTTAAAGGGAATATGTCGCCAATTTTTTTTTTACTTATTATATCAAGCCTCTGATCCATATGCTTTTCCTCTCAGTCATTTTTATTTCCTGATTGTAGATTTCTCTATTCAGCCGTCTATATATGATTGTGGGGAAGAAATTCTTGCTTGCACTGCTTTAACAGCAGTCAGAGAGATACTTTACAGCAGCTTCATGCACATAGGATTCTTAAGACACATTCTGTCCCATAGACTTGTATAGGAGAGTTTTCACTGTGAAGGGAGGAGACAGGGGGAGCTGTGACATCTCCTCTTGTGACTGGTGGATCCTGTGTTATCTGTACACAATGGTGTCTCCTTTCAGCTTTACCCTGCTTTTACTGAATGAGCACACTGCTGAAAAGCTCTCTAAACAGAGCAGGAAGTGTCAGACGATTATTAGGCTTAGTGGCAAAAGTAAAAACTACAGGACTTAAGAATTATTAAAAAAATATTGAAAGTGATATGGAAAATTAAAAAAAAACATAACCAAAAATTCCTACAAAATGTGTTTAACATAAAAATGTGCCTTAAACAATGTCATTTTTTGATGACACATTCCCTTTAAGCAGTGGGTTCCAAAGTCCTTTAAACTTTTGCAATCCGGCTGATTGCCATGAGGCCTGCTGCTCTACAGCCACAACAGCTTAAAGGGGTTGTCTCACTACAAGGATTGCTTTTTATGTTAAAGATCTTGTAAAAACAAGTCACTTTGCAATATGGGCCACATGTATGAACCTGTTTAGGTCTAAAACTATTACTATGGGCAAAACGAGTGAGTTTTAGACCTAAACAGATTCATACATGTGGCCCTATGTGTCCATTACCTGTGTTCTACCTATTCTGAGATATCCCCTCTTGTATGGGCTGCATCAGCTCCTCAGCTTGCTATAGCTACAGACCTGTTTGATCTCTCATGATAGGCTGCTAACACTGGCTGCTATAGCTACAGACCTGGCTTCTACTGCAGCCTAGTAGAAGCCAGTAAACACGCCCCTGAATTCAAAATGAAACCAAGAAAATGGGACTGAGGAATGAATCAATGTATTGAGGCAACCCCTTTAATAAAGGAAAATTCTGTGTACAAGAAAAGGAAGTTAGGAAAAGGACCATCCACATATATGCCCTGGAAACCAGAAGTTGGATGGAGACAAAGCACAATGTCAATGTCAGTATATATTGTAATTTATTTTATTTGCCCAATATGAAACCTGAATGTGGCATGTTTGTATTGTTAGCCCCCATTAGGTTATGTAACAGCAGGTTTGTACAGACAAAATAGCAGTGTTTGAAGTTGCCACAAGGCAAAAGAAAGAGATACTGTGGCTGCTAGTGAACTACAATGCTCAACATGACATGGAATTTGGTTGTGAGACACCGTATATTCTTGGCACAAGTATAAAAACCCATTCAGCTGCTGTAATTCAGCAGCTGAACAGCCACAGGTTGCCTGTCCCAAACCTCGTATGCATTTGATTTGAAGAACTTCTGGAACAGACGGTCCATCTGTGTCAGTGGTGTTATCAAGGGTAAAGATATCAAATAAAAATTTCACATTGATACCATCCTGGAGTCCTGGCAAAAAGCAAAAGGAGTCTGATTCCTTTTGGAGAAGGAAATGTCTTGTGGATAGCTTCATTTCTACAGAAACAAACCGGTTTGAAGCTGTAAAAGAATAACCCTGTAAGATGAAATATTTACCACATGAATATACTCTGTATTATATACATGCTGGACAGGGATAGATATAGGTTGGCATCACGTGATAATACCGTAGTATTAGGTCTGGTTTACGTCTCCATTAGAGGTTTGGTTTGGTGCCTCCATTGCAGATTCCATCTGATATGAAGGGAAAAAAAATGTAGCGTACAGCATTAAAATCCCAACCACCAAGACAGAAACCTGATGGATCATGGTCCGTCTGACACCATTGGGGTCGGTCGTAAAACAGATCCGGTGCCACCTCTGCAACAGAGGCTCCAAATGATATCTCCATTTCTAAAATGAATATCAATAGTTCAAGCTTCCCTACAGCTAACAGAGATTTTTTTTGCTTTGACCCAGTCTTATTCGCTGTCCACATACTATTACTTTTCTAGACCTGAAGTTAACCAATATTAAGGCTCTTTTTTAGAGTTATTTTGGTACTTTATGGCAGTATGAATATAATGGGGCCCTAAAATGTGACGGAAAATGTTCTGGAAATGGCATGTAGGAGGGCCCTTTCTACTTGTTGCTCAGGTCCTCCTGCGTGCTATTTGTAGATCATTTTCCTTCAAATTTTAGCCCACATTATGTATCCCCCTTTTCTAGAAAAAAATAGTATTGACCCCCATTTCTGTTTTTTAGTAATGGCTTTGCTTTGGGGTACTTGCATGGACTAAACAGTCATGTGACCCGATATCCAGGTAACAGTAGTGTATGGAGGAGCAGAACTTCCCAGTATTACTACCTCCCGCAGCGTCTTATCATGTGACCACCACACGGTCATGTAACCCTGGTAACCAGGTAACAATAGTGTATGGAGGGGCAAACTTCTCCAGTATTACCGCCTCCAGCAGTGTCTTATCATTTTGAAACCAACACACAGGTCATGTGGCCCTTGGTATCCAGGTAACAGTAATGTATGGGGAGCAGAACTTCTCCAGTATTACTGCCTCCAGCATGTTGTCTTTGTGATCACCACACAGGTCATGTGACCCCTGGTATCCGGTAACAGTAGTGTATAATGGGGCAGAACTTCCCCAGTATTACTGCCTCCAGCAGTGTCTTATCATGTGACCACCACACAGGTCCCTGTGAACCGGTATCTGGTTACAGTAGTGTATGGGAGCAGAACTTCTCCAGTATTACCACCTCCAGGGGCATCTTATCATGTGACCCCAACAGGTCATTGGGGACCCTGGTATCCAGGGAACAGTAGTGTATAGAGGAGCAGAACTTCTCCAGTATTAAAATGCCTCCAGCAGTGTTGTCTTATGGGGATCACCACACAGGTCATGTAAACCCCTGGTATCAGGTAACAGTAGTGTATAATGAGCAGAACTTCTCCAGTTTTACTCCCTCCAGCACGTGTTGTCTATGTGACACCACACAGGGTAAATGTGACCCTGGTATCCAGGTAACAGTAGTGTATGGATGAGCAGAACTTCTCCAGTATTACTGCCTCCAGCAGTGTCTTGTCTTATGTGACCACCACATAGGTCATGTGATCCCTGGTATCCAGGTAACAGTAGTGTATGGAGGAGCAGAACTTCTCCAGTATTACTACCTGCAGCAGTATCTTATCATGTGACCACCACAAAGGTCATGTGACCCTGGTATCCAGGTAACAGTAGTGTATGGAGGAGCAGTATTCTCCAGTATTACTACCTCCAGCAGCGTCTTATCATGTGATCACCACACGGGTCATGTGACCCTGGTATCCAGGTAACAGCAGTGTATGGAGGAGCAGAACTTCTACAGTATTACCACCTCTAGCAGCGCCTTATCATGTGACCACCACACAGGTCATGTGACCCTGGTGTCCAGGTAACAGTAGTGTATGGAGGAGCAGAACTTCTCCAGTATTACCACCTCCAGCAGCATCTTATTATGTGACCACCACACAGGTCATGTGACCCCTGATATCTGAGCAACAGGTAGAAAGGGCCCTATTGCTTGCCATTTCTAGATAATTTTTCTTTTGATTTCAGCCCACATTACATTGTATACCATCACATACTGCCAGCATAAAACCACCATATAGTGCCCGTATACTATGCATTATCCAAAATATTTGTCATTCCCTAGTACAGGCCAAGGCTGATATGATTTTTAAAAATAATTGTTCTACAGGTTCAGTTCTTAATGTGATGTGTTGATTTATCATGAGAATAGGTTATGAAGTCACCATGTATTTTCTGCTTTGTCCACAGTTGCATTAAATTACCAGTCAGAGGGCCGAATGCTGCAACTTAATCGAGCAAAGTTCAACAGCAATGGGAGTTGTGGTTATGTTCTGAAGCCGAAATGCATGTGTCATGGTGAGGAACGTTGTGCTGTACACACAGTATAGCGGCAGTCTGATTCTGAAAGTAGGAATATCCATTATGTAACATGTTTGGAACATTTTTTATTCAACTACCTATGAAGGTGTTTAAGGGAATGCTATACAAGGGTGTAGACACAGGAGTCCAGAGGTATCAGCCGCACTTAGGCTCTAGTACATGAGGGACCCTAAAGATTTGCCACATAAGAAGACAACAGTATTATAAATAGCACATGGCAGGTACAGGTCCTGTTATTGTATTTTACATTATGGCCCAAGAACTTCAGGTTACCAGACATAGCATCAGAGAAGTGATAAGCTGTGTAAACTCATCTGGACATTACAACATGGTAGGGGCTTCCTGATTTATACTACAAAGTAGAAATACTCTAGAATGTATATGGACTGAGAGTGGTCGGTGGCCTTGGGCAATGAAGAAGTCTTGGACCCCTTACCATCCATCACTGACATCAAAGCTCTTGGACCATGCTAACACATTGCTCTGCATCATAAACCTAATTATCATCTAATATATATATTTTTTTGTAGGTGCCTTTAATCCAACCTCTGATGACCCCTTACCAGGCCAGCTAAAGAAGCAGCTAGTTCTCCGAATAATCAGTGGTCAGCAGCTTCCAAAACCAAAGGACTCCATGCTGGGAGACCGTGGAGAGGTAAGGTGGTTTCTGCAGATAGTAGACCTCTAGGGAGATACGTATGAAAACTGTCTAGGTCTTAGACTTTCTTTTTTGCCCATAGCAACCAACCAGCTCTGATCGGTTGCTATGGGCAAGAAAGAAAGTCTTAGACCTAATTAGTTTTCATACATGTGGCCATTAGTCAATAGAATTATTACCCGCCTTAAAGGAGTTGTCCACTTTATAATGTCTTTACTTATTATGTATTTAATAGGAAATCATGCTATTTTCCAATATGCTACATGCATGCAATTTTTAATATATTTCTGCTCCTGCAACTCTTTCATACCAGTGTTGTAGTCCGCTTTCTAAAAATAAAAAATAGCCCACGTTTGTGTCTATAGTAATGGACTAAGTGGTTATGTGACCCATCACACAGGTAATGTGTCCCCTGGTATCCAGGTAACAGTAGTGTATGGAGGAGCAGAACTTCTCCAGTATTAATGCCTCCAGCAGTGTCTTATCATGTGACCACCACACAGGTCATGTGACCCTGGTATCCAGGTAACAGTAGTGTAAGGAGGAGCAGAACTTCTCCAGTATTACTACCTCCAACAGCATCTTATCATGTGACCATCACACAGGTCATGTGACCCTGGTATCCAGGTAACAATAGTGTATGGAGGAGCAGAACTCCCAGGTTATTAATGCCCAGCAGTGTCTTACATGTGACCACCACACAGGTCATGTGACCCTGGTATCCAGGTAACAGTAGTGTATGGAGGAACATAACTTCTCCAGTATTACACCTCCAGCATGTCTTATCATGTGACCACTACACAGGTCATGTGACCCCTGATATCCAGGTAACAGTAGTGTATGGAGGAGCAGAACTTCTCCAGTATTACTACCTCCTCCAGTGTCTTATCATGTGACCATCACACAGGTCATGTGACCCCTGGTATGCTGGTAACAGTAGTGTATGGAGGAGCAGAACTTCTCCAGTATAACTACCTCCTACAGGTCTTATCATGTTACACTACCAGCAGTGATCCCTAGGTATCCAGATACAATAGTGAATGGAGGAGCAGAACTTCTCCAGTAATACTACCTCCTCCAGTGTCTTATCATGTGACCTCCAGTATCCAGGTTACAGTAGTGTATGGAAGAGCAGAACTTCTACAGTATTACCACCTCCAGCAGCATCTTATCATGTGACCACCACACAGGTCATGTGACCTCCTGGTATCCAGGTAACAGTAGTGTATGGAAGAGCAGAACTTCTCCAGTACAACCACCTCCAGAAGCATCTTATCATGTATGTGGAGAAGATCCTTCACATTCTTATCTGTCTCAACTTTCTGCTTGTTTTTCTGCTGGAATTACAGTTAATAAATCTACCTGTTCCGACTTACATACAAATTCAAATTAAGAACAAACCTACAGTCCCTATCCCGTTTGTAACCCGGGGACTGCCTGTATATCCATCAGAAAATATCTACAGGGCAAGCATTGTCTTTAGTTGTTAAAATACATATCTCCTTTCATACCCACATCTTGACGTCAACTCTAATTTCTAATACGCTATAGAAGAAATTTTTTCTGGTTGTCTGCTTTGGGCAATCACTTTTTGTAAGTGGGATCCATCAATCCATAAAAAAAATAAGTTGGTGACAGTCTTTCTCTCTGCTGGGACCCTCAGTGATCAGCTGTGATATACAGCGCAACCTGGTAGTAAGTGTTCAATTCCCCCACAGCGCCTCCACTGGAAAAAGAAAGCATTGCATGGTACCTCTTGAAATTATTAATGCACAGATGTCTTGGGTCCTCCAATGAGAGACATTATTTGCAGCCACACTTCGTTCTGTCTAATGAATGGACGTTCTGGATGAAGGACCTCCCCACCCCTTTAAAATTCCATAATGGGTTATTTGAAAATTAGTTTCCTTATCAGACAACCTGTTTTTAAGACCCCCAGGAAATATAACAAATGTTAACACATCTTGCGTGCTATAAATTGCAGTGAACGTTTTATGCCTTAACTTTTCCAAAAGGCTCTTTATAAGATTAGTGATGAGTTGTCACTGACACGAGCTCTGTACAACATTATTTATCCCCAATTGATTCCTTTGAACACCAAGCAGTTTTGTCACAGAAGACGACACAGGACATTGGGTAAAGGACGCTGTGATGTGTCTGGTGATTGAACACCGTGTCCCTATGATGCATCCAGCACCTGCTATCTTCATGAAGGGAGGCTGACATTTTCATTATTAATAAATTCTTACATCTAACATTTAGGACAAGCTGCACTGGCCATTTATATTCCAGTCAGACGTGGCACAGACTTATAGGTTTTCCATATATCATTGTCTTCGTCCTTTTGTCTTATTTTTTTTATTTCTTTTTTTTACATCTTTTTTTCTTCTGAACATCTATTCTGTGCATCCCTACGAGTGCACATCAAATGTAGACATGGTCAGAGGGTCACACTGGGAAGGATCCGTGAACTGGGACACATAAATATTCTCAAGACTTTGGGCTGTAGCCCTTAGCAAAGCACCAAAAACCCTTCTGAAGTGGTTTCCATTATGTAAGATAACGTATCTCTGAAATTAGTGTGTCTCAAACACAGTCTTGCCCAGAGGTGTCTTTAACAGCACCCCAACAAATGACCACATGAGGCCACATCTCTAACCACCCCCAAACACACCCATATAATCACACCAGCTACTGTTGTGGATGGGAACAAAGGTTATATATATGTGGGATCCTTTGTGTCTCCATTTTAATGTATTAGTTAGTTTAACACCATGTATGTCTTTATATTATGGCATGTAAAAGCTGCCTGTACATCTATACTCTCTCTAAGGCAGTGTTTCTCAACTCCAGTCCTCACGCCCCACCAACAGGTCATATTTTCAGGATCTCCCACAGAATGCACTGACAATAATTACATCACCTGTGCAACACTGAGGAAATCCTGAAAACTTTGCCTGTTGGTGAGTCTTGAGGACTGGAGTTAAGAAACACTGCTTTAAGGTGTTAACAAAATGTCCTCCACGTAATGTGCTTGTAGAGATCACCACCGTATAATCCAAGATGACGCCTCCTTTGAGGTTACACCCCATGTTCGGACATTCCTGAGTTATGGGGAGTATGCCTCAGACAAGGATGTAATCAAAAACAGCTAACAACTAGGTCCATGTGGTGCTTTCTTATCTTGCTGACCTTCAAATGTATAAAAACCTGCCATTTTGAGAATTAAGAGAGAAAGTGTTTTCACACCATCAAGGAATGTTGTGATTGTCTTTCTCAGTGCACTTTTATCATTCTAGGCTAAATTTGGAGACCCTACAAGGATGTAGAGCCCCTTTGAGGTTCCATCTATAATGCTATGTCGGGACACACCCAGGTGTCTTGTAGGCGGCCTGCAGGACTGATCGGCAGGATGGGGATCCCATGGTTTTTTACTGTTTGTTCATGTTAAGAACTCACAAACTGTAAAATAAGCAGCCCCATCCCAGGGATCCATAGCATTTGCGCTGGATTTCTGGGACTTACAAGCAGCATATACTTGTGGTGCCCTATGGTTCTGGGGCCCCCATGCTTGTGGGTCCCCCAGGCCTCTGCCTATTGTGCCCAATGGATAAGATGGCTCTGGTCTTACATTGGAAAGAGACACAGTAACACGCTGAGGCAAACACGCAAGACTCAAAATCTTGTGTATGGGTTCTATTCTTTAGTTGTTGTACCCTGATGCCACTCTTCAGTTTGACCCCCCACCTGAAATAAACTATATAGCACACCGTACCCCCTGAAATGTTTTTCATTACACACGGTACCTCTGAAACTATTATATTATACACTTTCCCCTGAAATTAATTTTATGCAGTCTGAAATTATACATTGAACTCCCTGAAATTATTTAAATTACACATTTACCCCTAGAGATTAATTATATTACACATCGTACCCTCAGAAATTATAGTATTCACCATGCTCCCTCCCTTAATTATAGCACATGCTTTACCACCTGAAATGAATACATTTATATTCCTTACTCCCTGAAAATAGGGGTTTAATGTAGGGATACTTAATGCTAAGGTCCCTGTAATGGTATAAAGCAAAGATCCGTAGTGGTCTAGGACAGTAAAGGGGATAAATGGGTTGTCCACCTCATAATATGTGACAAACACAGAAAGCCAGCTCACCGATCCGGATGAATGCACGGACTTATAGAGACAATGGATGTAGACCGAAAAACGAAATGTTGTCCAGCTTCCAGTAAAAGCAGATTCATTATTTAGTGCAGGAGACACATAAAAAACACACCGCTAGTGTTGGCTAACGCGTTTCAGGCCACGTGGGCCCTTCCACCTCAACCATAGAATCTTCCACCTCATAATAAAGTTATTTAAATAGCTCCAGGTCCCCAAGTAAAATAAAAATAAAATACTATGTTAGTCTTTCTCTGGTTCCAGTGACACCTTATAGGTATTGTGTTGACACATCGCCAAATCTGATGGGGGATGTCACCTATGCGGCCACTGATTGGCTGTAGCGGTCCCGTGCTACTAATTTCCATCACCATTTGCAACTGTTCTCTTCTGAACGGTGATGTAATTTAGAGGCATATGACCTCTGATAGGCCACAGCAGTCACATCCCCATTAGGAAGGGGTGGCGTGTCAACAGAAGACTGAGGAGAACGGCATCGGGACCGGGGAAAGTGCATTTGACTTCTTCTTTTACTTGGGGCCCTGGAGCTATTCAAATGACTTTTTTGTGATGTGAACAACCCCTTTACAAAGAACATCTGTGGTTCAGGGCAGTGGTAGGGGCCTGCTTGCAACTGTGACCCCTGTGACCACTATAGCGAAGTCGCTGGCTCACATGGGAGTTCAGAAAATTCAGTGCTTGGAACAAATGAAAATTGATTGTATCAAAAGGAAGCAGGGATGACTGGAGCCGCTCCCGTTTCTGTCAAGTAATATACAGATGGAGTAAGGACCAGAAACATGTCTGTGCGTACAGTAGATTCAGCCACCTGTATCTATGACAATGTGATATTTTGCTTTTCTAGGAACAAGTGACATCGCAGCCTAACTGGTCATGTGCTTTTATTGTAGATCATTGATCCTTTTGTAGAAGTTGAGCTCATTGGTTTGCCTATAGACTGCTATAAAGAGCAAACTCGAGTTGTAGATGACAATGGTAAGTAAAATTCCAAGTGCTTTGTTCTTTTTACAACGCTTTACAGTATAAATCTACTTGTAGCGCTGAAAAATTGTACCTTTTTTTTTCTTACTTTGGACTCATTATGTTCTTTATTTGCTTTTCGATTTACATCCTAAGCCCAATAAAAAAGACTGCCCATCTATCTACACTCTACAATTATGTCCCCTAATTGCTTAGCCCCATTCACATCACTTCTCCCGGCTCCAAAGCAAGTATCCATCCATGCTATGACTAAGAGCATATGGTTTGCTCGAAACACGTAAGCGATTGTCTCGGGCCAGGATTGCTCTCACGCTGTTACTAATAGTGTCTTAAGGGTGCTTACATTTTTTAAATACATTTCTCCATTAAAAGTTTTTGATTTTATGAATCAATGGATTTTTTGTGCTGGATCGCCATACGGCTTCTACCCATCAATCGGAATACCTTGAAAAAGTATCCCGATCGAAACTGCGGCAGGGCGGCAGCATCCCCATAGAAAAATTAAGCCAAATGTAGTCTCTTTTGGACTATCTTTTCTCTATATGCTGTTCCCGTACACTTTATGTGCCTGGGGAGGTCAGGCATGACATTTTAATTTGTAATTTTCTACCTCTTTCTACTGTGTTACCCGCTGCAGAGCGTCTCACAAGGAAACCTAATATGTTTTATGTCCATCAGATTAGGGATGACTGCCCAAGTAAGATGTTTTGGATTCCTTTTTGGAAGTTAGCAAATCACTGTATATATAGCGTTTCCCTGCTAATAGGTGGCGTTCCACCAGACTTGATAATAGAAAAGGAGTTATTCCTTCTCAATTAGAAAGGGATAAATTGAGAGGTTAGAAATCAGGTTTTTAAATAGTGTGTATCGAGGTTAAGTGTTATACATAATAAAAGTTAAGTTTTAGTGCTTTATAGATTGAGAACTGATAGAGTTTAAGTTTGCCTATGGCAAAATAGTAAATATAGTCAGGACATAATGTGACACAGCAGGAAATGGAGCAAATGTTGTGCAAAATAGACTCTGTTTGCCCTACTGTTTCCTATTGTCCTGCCGTCAAAATATCTTTATCGCGGCATCCCAATGGATACTTGTGATGGAACCAGGAAAAATGATGTAAATGGGTCCGTAGCTGCAACTGTGTAGATTTTATTTGCGCCTCTATAGTGCACTGCTCCTTGGTAACAACAAACCATGGAATTTCAGCCTAAACTTTGGATGTCAACAGATAAGAAAAGCTCTTCTAACTCCTGATCATTAGACCTCATGGCCTAATTATAATGTGGTGTCCTGTAGCTGTAGAGGGTCAATAAATATCAAGATTATTGCAGTCCGAAACTTTTTATTGAAGAATAGGAAGATGTAAAGCAATGGTATATAACAGATTTATGAACTTTTATTTGTAGGTTTTAACCCAATGTGGGAGGAAACATTGGTGTTTAACGTGCATATGCCTGAGGTCTCTCTCATTCGTTTCCTAGTCTGGGACCATGATCCAATAGGGCGAGACTTCATTGGTCAGAGAACAATTTCATTGAGCAGTATGATGCCAGGTAATCTGTTTGTTGCGAGACTTAAAAATGTTTGTATGCAAAAATATCATTGAAACCTCCTCAAATACAAGTATTTTATAGACATCAGGATTATGAGACCATCTCACAATGACGCAGTATTAAGATACGATTCTTATTATAAACATGTTTTTAACCACATTTTTTTTTACTTTTTATGGAACTGTCCATATGAAAACAATCTTGAAATGCTTCCATTTTCCCAGACACCACCAGACAATACAAAATAGGCTGACGTTTCCTGATTTCTGTAGCTCACTTGTCAGCTCAGACATGGTCAGCAGAGGGTAGAGGATTTGAGGGCTTTACTGTACTAATGAAGTTCTAGATGAGATGAGATTGCAACACTATACACACAGATAAAGCTTTGTATGCATCTAATCCTTAAAGGGGTTTTGCCATGAAGTAAAATTGACGTGAGAAGTTTGTAAATTAAATAATAAACATTTTCACCATTCATCATTATTAAAAATTCTGCACCGTTTTTGTTTTAGCTGCTCCTTTAGTGATCCATTGTTTACAGCTCGTTTCCAGGGGCTACAACCAGGGCTGAGAGCTCCTCACTCCTGGTCGCACATGCTCAGACATCACCTCTCCTCTCAGGCAGCTACTGAGTGTTCAAACCCCAGGTGCTGTCACTCTACTCCCGTCCTCTGTGCTCCTTAGTAATTAGTCAAACAGTGCAAATAAATAAAAAAGAAACCTCAATCATGTTCATTGATAATGAGAAATAAAATCCACAGGTTTGGTTCCTGCAGGGATTTGAACCGAGAACCCTTGTGCCTGGAGGCAAAAGTTTTGCCTCTGAGCTACATTGTAACTACTCACAGCGCTTTACATAAACAGACCTTTCTTTGACCAGAGAAAAGGGAGGCATGATGATGTCATTCTGCTGGGTCACAATTCAAACAAATTACACACGGCCCCTTCTGAGCATACAGAGCTGAAGAGCTGGATGCAGGAGGTATGAGATGAGATTGTGGCAAAACCCCTTTAAGGTGTCCATACACCTTCAATAGCTGCCACCCAAACACTTGTTTTCAATTGGGAGAGAAAGCAACCTTTTGTTGGACACCTCTGGTGGTGGCTTATCTCTAAGGAAAACAATAGGGTTGGATGTGGAAATTCAATAAGGCCGATTCTTCTCTCTTCCGACATCATCTATCAAGGGAGAGCTGAGATATCACTAATCACATTAGAGAGCCAGCTTTTCCCACGTAAATCTGCAGGTTCATCCATCTTTTCTCTGATGTGTATGGAACTTTTAGACTTTTTAAAGGGGTTGTCTCATCTCAACGTTTCATAGGATGCATGAATGAAATAATGCTGCTTGGCTCTGTCACTTCCTGGTCAAGCTGTCTGTAATTAGCATATGAGCTCTGTGTATTCAGACGTCTGCTAATTAGATAAATCTCATGCTGTCAGGACCGGGAAAGCTCCTGAGTTTAAGTAAACAGTAATAATTACGTCTTTTTGTCTGAAAGATCAGATAACAAACAAGCTCTCACTGTCCAGAGTTCTATGCTGCAGCGGCCTGTGTGATGACGTCACTCCCTGCTATCAGATAGAACAAACAGCGGGGGGGAGAAGTACATAGATCAGTCACTTGGGGAACCAGAGAGAGCACAGAGGGTGATAAAATCATTTGTAGCTCCTTAACAAACAAAAAATGAACAACGCAATATATTTGGAAAACGTCTTCATTTAGTGTTCCCTACATGTTGAAAGCTAATCTTTGTAGCGAGACTACCCCTTTAAGCTGTATTCAAGTTCTTCCTGGATATTATATTGACTATTTTTGGTCATTACTTTTCATTCATTGTAGCTGCTATAAATCACTGTTTATATAGCTAATACAGAAGGGTATTGTAATTTTCTAATATGGCTGTCCCCAAGACTCAGACCGAGATAGGCAAAGCACAGCAACAGATCCTAGGACTCGGCTCATACTGGCCCGCAGATGAAGAGGGGAAACCCCCGGTGAGCCCATGAGCATAGCAGACCTGAATAATCTTTTACCCTGCAGATATGTCCTTGGGAGAGGCAGAAAGGCAGAGAGAAAGAAGCAAAGTAAGGGCGCGTTCCCACTGCACAGGATAAATACCGGCCGGTTTGCCAGCCGGTATTTGTCCTGTTTTGCGCCCGTCCCTATGGCCGTGGGGGGGACAGCTTTTCTCCGCGATGAGTGGAGAACAGCCCTCCCCCCTCCCATTGAGAAGCACATCTTCCGTCGGGAAACCGGACGGAAGATTGTGCTTCTACAATGTTTTCTGAGCGGACCGCCGGCGGCAAAACCGTCCGACGGCAAAACCTATGCAGTGGGGACTGCTGCACAGGTTTTGCATAGAGCACAATTGTGCTCATTTTCGGACGGTTTTTCAGGTGGTCTGAAAAACCGCAAACCGGCTGAAAAACCGTCCGAAAAACCTTGCCGTGGGGACATGCCCCAAGAGAGTCACATACAGCAGCTGTAGGGCGGGCCCCTAGGATAAACTTCACTGGTGTGTCCTAGGCAGCTCAGCCCAACACTGCTGGGGCTTGTAGTTTTAGGGGCCGTTTACACAGCAAAGAGTAAATTCTGGTCGGACCGGTATTTGCTCTGTTTTGGACCGTGCAAACGAAGCCCCCCCCCCCCCCTTTGTATCGACATATTCCTGTTCCGCCCGAAAACTGGACGGAACAACGAACATGCTCTATGTTCTTCGGACCGCCTGCGGTCTAAAAAACCATGCAACAGAAAACCCGTGCAGTGGGGACCTCTGCATGTATTTTCCATTGTGGTCCATGATAAAGTTTGATAGCTGGTCTACATACGGCTTTCAAAACCGAAAAACGTCTGTAAACCCGGCTGAAAAACCTGCCGTGGGGACAAGCCCTTACAGGACAAAGGAAAAACAACAGGAAATGCTGCTGCTCAGCTGCAGAAAAAGGAGGCTACATACAACACAGGAAAAGCAAACGTTAGCCCAGAAACCATGACAGAGAGTTGAATGAAGACTCAGGCAAGGCATGAGTATTTATTTTTGGGGGGTTTTTTTTGTTCCTTGGGCAACCTCTTGAAAAAGTAAATAAACATATAATTTCTTTTTTAATGTTGTAATTAATTAAAGAAATTAAAATGAAATACACAGAATGCTCCTATTACTTTCTGGTCACCAGTTGCTGGTATAGATACATTTATATAGAACAGTCAGAGTCCACTCGTAGTCCATCGAAGTAACAGATTTAATCTTCTTTCATGTTTGCTTCCTGTAGGTTATCGACATGTGTACCTGGAAGGTATGGAAGAGGCATCCATTTTTGTTCATGTAGCAATTAATGACATCAGTGGTAAGGTGGGTGCCGCTTATTTTAATAGGTTAAATCATTGTGATATAGAGAAGTATACTGAAGCATTAAAGCACTGTTCCTATGCTGTGATTATATAATGAAACAATTAACAGTATTTAAAAACTTCTTCTTGTGTCAATGACCTGCCTTATACACAAAGTAAGTACGCCCTTATAACCCTAGAACTGTTTGGAATGAAAGAAACGATCTACAGTGTGTATTTATTTTTTCAGCCTTGCAAGCTATGTTCTTATATCTATTATCCTGCAATGTTAATCCAGAGGAAGGCAACAAAAAAAAAACATTAGGCATAAGGCAAGGTTCCTTAGACAGAGACTTCCACTGTCTGACTGCTGTTAAAGTAAAGAGTCCCTTTCCATGTTTATGTAGAAACCTTTGTTCTTCCAGATGTAGACTATGCCCCCTTGTTCAACATACAGTCCTGGGTATTAATAGATCATGGAAGAGATCTCTATATTGACTGTTGATAAATGTGTACATATTTATTAAGTCACTCCATAGCTATATTTGAATAAACTAATATTTCTGGGGATATTACTGTAGTCCACCTATTCAGTTTATTAATTTGGCTGCCCACCACTGAATTGGCTCCAACTCTACTATGTCTTGTTTGTGCAATGGTACCCAAAACTATGGCGGTAAAAGGTGGTAGAACTATCTTCTCATTATGTGCATATATGCCGCTTTTCATGCATCTGGAGATCTGTTTGCCTAGGCAGCAGCTGCCTGGCACTCGTTGCTACAGTTAAAGGGGTGTTCCCATCTCAGACATTTCTGGCATATATAAAGGGGTTTTGCCAGGAAGTAAGTTCCTTACCTAACAGGCTGATACTCCCCTCTTGAGGCTTGGGGAAAAAAGGGGCGTTGTGTCTCTGTGTTTAAAAAAACAAGTACCTCCTCTGTGATGTCATTGCACCACTTCCCATGCACGCTCCTGATATTCAGTCTCTGTAGTTGAGTAAAAATTGTTTGGCTAATCCACAAGGGATAACTGTATTGTGCACAGGAGAGAAGATGAGCTACGAGCAGGCAGCGTTCTTTCATTTGTTCACAAACTGATGCAGGAGGGGGGGGCTGAGCAGGGAGCCAGGGAGCATCTGCATGTTTACTCAGATAATTACATTACAACCAGTGGATTCTCTATACAAAAGACACAGGATTTTTTTTCCAAAGCTCCTTCATGTTCCCTGCCATCAGATAAGAAGTGCAAACAACGCAAGCGCGGCCAGAACAGCTCCTGTCAGCTCCTGGTCGTGTCTAATGTAAACTGTCCGAAAACGAAGGGCATGTAAGGAAGGCTGTAGATCTCACAGGCTTCACTTTTTTTAATGACCTATATTTAGAAAAGTGATTAAATACCCATTTTGCAGGATCCCACGTCAACATTAGATCATGGCAAAACCCCTTTAAATGTCTGATAGGTGCAGGTACTCCTCTGGTACCAACAACTATGTTAAAGAGGTTTTGCCACAAAGTACAACTGATGTGGGAAGCTTGAAAATTAATTAATAAACCTTTTCACCATTCATCATTATTAAATATTCTGTAGCATTTTTCTTTTTTAGCTGCTCCCTTAGTGATCTATAGTGTACAGTTCATCTCCAGGGGATACAACCAGTGACGAGAGCTCCTCTGTCCTGGTCACACATGCTCAGACATAACCTCTCCAAACCTCACAGGCAGCTACTGCCAGTTTCTTCCCTGGCTAGTAATCACACACACTCACTGATGAACGAATGTTCAACCTCAGATGCTGTAATTCTACTCCTGTCCTCTGTACTCTTTAGTAATTAGTCAAACAGTGCAAATAAATAAAAGGAAAAAAAAGAAGCCTCAATCAGGTATGTGCACTGAGACTGAAAAAAAATCCACATTTGGCTCCTGCAGGGATTTCAACCTCAGACCCCTGCGCTGAAAGGCAGAAGCTCTAACCACCCGGCTGCATTGTAGCTACTTACAGCTCTTTACATAAGCAGACCTTTTTTTGACTAAAGTGCGCACATTGTGGAGAAAGGCATGGTGATGTCAAGCGACCTGGGTCACATGATATGAAGTTTGAATAAATCATACATGCACCCTTTTGAAAACACTGAAAGCTGAAGAAGGACAAACCAGGCATGAAATGCCTTTGTAGCAAGACCAATTTATGAAAGAGCCCTCAAAAGTCTCTCTGCAGAGAGTAGATTAAGCTTGCGCACAAGACTCCATTATGTTCTAAGGATGTTATATCCCAGTATAACAAAATTCGTGCTTCCGCTGTTCTTAAAAGAATAGGACCCTTTGTTTACCCTAATGGAATATTGGATGAATGCATGGGGGGATTTCCATGGTGTGAACATAAGCTATAATTACAACAACCTGAACATGAATGATTGCTGAATGGTACAACTAAACTGTGTGAAGCAGCAGTACTGCCAAAAGATGTTGGATGACTGGTTGCATATTTGACTAAATTAAATGACTAATCTCAGGAAAATAGCAATTACTATTGTTTTCCTTGAAATAAGCAAATGCGACCCTCCGGTTTTGCTCATTCTCGCACAGAGAAGCCCCATGCTGCCGCTGCCAATCGGGATAATCATTATTACACTCTTTGGGTCATAACTGAAGTATCTTTATTCTTTGTCTCGGAAATACTCGTTTTTTCCTCTAGGGGGCAAAAAAACCAATAAAATTTCTGGGGGAAAAAACCCAAATCCAGGCAAAGGTATTTCAATAGCAACAGTTGTAAGTATAGTGTTAAGGTACCTCCACATGACATGTATCAAAATACTCCTCGCATCCTGAATCCTTAAACCTCACTGTCCGAGTATTTTGCGTGATTTTCAATGTGGATTTTAGGTCCTTTTTTCCCCAGATTTTCAACAAAAACACGTCCAATTTTCTCTGGGTTTTGGACACAGTCCATATAACATTTTTTGGGGGGGGCGTTTTTTTTTTACCTAAAATACGGGAAAAATGAACATGTTTTTAAGTTTTTTATAAAAAAGTTTTTGAAATCGGTTCACACAACCGGTTTTTTAAAAGAGGTCTATGGGGGATGGTTTTCCATCCTTTTTTACATTTAAAATCTAAATCTGCATCAAAACTGACTGAAAATGCTTGTCGTAGAGACGGACCCTTTTGATCCACATATGGAAAATTGCGCTCAATTCCCAAAAAAGGTAATCCGACTCCTTTCAATGGCCAATCCGCACTGTAGTTCACACAGTGATCTACAGCGTGAGTTTTCCCACATCACTGATTTCACATCCATGATGTGGGAGAAAAAAAAAATAATCTTCCAGTCTCCCTGAGACTATACAACCTCCCCATGACTCTCTTACACCCTATTTCTCAGTGGGCCCCTTCCGTCGAAGCATCCTTCTTGAGGCCTCCCCAAAGGCGCGGAACGTTAATCAATTGTAAGGTTTTTCTTGGGGCTCAGATGTCACAAGTAACAGCATGATTGGAGGACTGTTTAAATCCCAATTCAAATGGATCCCCTAAATTTATTGGGTGATTCAGGGATCAAACACCTGTTGTGATTTTTACCATTAAGCTCCTTGTTAGAGATCAGCAAGTTCTGCAAAAAGTACTAAACAGTTGGACATGTGCATTCTAAAGTTGAGATGGTCTCATTTAGTTATTTAAAAAAAAAATCAAGAAATTTTCTGTTCAACCTGAAATTTTAACCAAAAGCCAAATATCCCTAACTTATTGTGAGTAGTGTAGTGCAGGCCTTGATGTACACTGCTCTTATCACTTTTCAATTGGTTGTGGTAGGAGGGGGGTTAAATAGATCACATATATACTCAAAAGAGGTGATTGATGGCAACCCCTCAATGCCAATATCTCAACAAAAGTTTACAGATAGATACGATAAATCACTGGAGTAAACTATAAAATATAATTTTTAATAATATATTATAAAAAATACACAAGATGGAATAAGATAGACACACTTGTACTACTAAAATAAGGGATAGACAGTGGCCAGGAAAAATACTGACCCTATAAACCCCTATACACTAGCTGTCTACTGGTGAAAAATGCAAGGACAACGTCCCAATAAGGACGATCCCGCCAGGAACCTAACTAAAAAAACCCTACTACACCCTAACAGTGATAATACCTAAGGTGAAAAAGTGAAAAAATAAACAAACAAACCCGACGCGTTTCTTTCTCAAGATTAATATGAGAATTACTCATACTGACAAATTAGGCCCAATGTCTTCCTTTTGAATCAAAGAGCTTAGAAGATGTATGCCAACCATAACCGCAAGTAACAAGACTAAACCGTGAGTATTATAGCAGATTTAGATAAATCTTGTCCTGGTCCATATCTTTATACATATACATGGAACCTTAAGACAACAAATAATTCAACACCTTTAAAGGATATATATCTTGGAGAAGTGTCTCCTATAATCAATAATATCCCATTTATATCTTGTTTGTCTCCAAGAATTGAGAGAAAGTGTACTCACCTTTTCATGTCCTGACTAATACATGGCCGACTTGCACTCATTACTGGGGTAAATTTTTTAAATTCTATTCCCCCATATTTTTTAAAAAGTCTGAAAAAGGGGAACATTGCCTAAAAAATGTCGGGTTTATTCTCACCATAGCTTTGGACAAGTCGTCGGTAATAACTTGTTAAAAATAAAAAAAAGATCACACCCGCACTCTTTATTTTTTTTGCACAAATACCTTTTTTGAAAAGCATAATAAAAGGATAGGACACTTTTTTTTTTCTTTATGAATGTGAATTTCAAATTGCAAGTTAGAGCACCTCTTAGGGGAAGCGTGACTAGATAAAAAAAAAAAAAAAAGACTTGCCAAACACCCCTAATTAAATTAGGTTGCAAGCTTCCGCCCTCCGCTCACTATGGTTGGATCGCAGCAAGCTTTTTGCCCTTTTGAAACACAGCATGGTTGGCGAAAACAAGCTTTCCCCCCTCCTGATTTAAATGCATGGTTGGATCGCAGCAAGCTTTCCCCCCTACTGATTCACATCAAGTTGGGTCGCAGCAAGCTTCCCCCCCAGAGTCACATGCATGGGTTTTTTCGAGCGCTTCCGTCCTCCTGATTCACATGCATGGGGATCGCAGCAAGCTTCTGCCCTCCTGATTCACATTTTTTGGTTGGATCGAGCAAGCTTTCCGCCCTCCTGATTTCCCTTAAAGGTTAAACGCAAACTTTCCCCCCCTCCTGATTTACATTCATTGTTGAATCGCAGCAACTTCCCCCTCCTGGTTTTCCCGCATGGGTTGGATTGCAGCAAGTTTCCCCCTCCTGATTCACTCAGGTTGGATCGACAAGCTTCCCCCTCCTGATTCCCGCATGGGTTTGGGCCGAAGCAAGCTTCCACCCTCCGAGTCACAGGAGGGTTGGAAACGCAGCAAGATTCCCCCCCCTCCAGAGCCCAAAACATGGTTTTGGGTCGCAGCAACTTCCTCCCTCCTGATTCAAATGCATGGTTGGATTGTAGCAAGCTTCCGCCCTCCTGATTCCATGCATGGTTGGACCGAAGCAAGCTTCCACCCTCCTGAGTCACAGGCATGGTTGGATCGCAGCAAGCTTCCGCCCTCCTGAGTCACATGCATGGTTGGATAGCAGCAAGCTTCCGCCCTCCAGAGTCACATGCATGGTTGGCTCGCAGCAAGCTTCCCCCCTCCTGCTTCACATGCATAGTTGGATCGCAGCAAGCTTCCGCCCTCCTGAGTCACATGCATGGTTGTATTGCAGCAAGATTCCGCCCTCCTGATTCAAATGCATGGTTGGATCGCAGCAAGCTTCCGCCCTCCTGATTCACATGCATGGCTGGATAGCAGCAAGCTTGCGCCCTCCTGATTCACATGCATGGTTGGATTGCAGTAAGCTTGCGCCCTCCTGATTCACATGCATGGTTGGATCGCAGCAAGCTTCCGCCCTCCTGATTCACATGCATGGTTGGATCGCAGCAAGCTTCCTCCCTACTGATTCACATGCATAGTTGGATCGCAGCAAGCTTCTGCCCTCCTGATTCACATGCATGGTTGAATCGCAGCAAGCTTCCACCCTCCTGATTCACATGCATGGTTGGAACGCAGCAAGCTTCCACCGTACTGATTTGACATGCCTGGTTGGATCACAGCAAGCTTCCACCCTCCTGATTCACATGCATGGTTGGATCGCAGCAAGCTTCCTCCCTACTGATTGACATGCATGGTTGGATCGCAGCAAGCTTCCACCCTCCTGGTTCACATGCATGGTTGGATCACAGCAAGCAGCCAGTGCAGGGGATTTTACCTCATGTTGAAACTTGTTGGTGCTTGTTTGGCAGTGAAATAAAAATTGTTATTTTAGACATTTGGGAATGATTTTTAAGTTTTGGTGTTTTTGTGTTTTTTTGGGGAAGAGGTGTTCTTTTGCAGGCTACAACTTAAAGGGGTTTTGCCACCATGTAATGTTGACGTGGGAACCTCCAAAATGGGTATTTAATCACTTTTCTAAATATATGTGATGAAAAAAAGTGAAAACTCTGAGAGCTACAGCATTTCTCAACCCCCCTTGGTTACCACAAAGCTTCCCCTAGTCACGACCCAGGAGCTAAAAAGGGCCGCGCTTGCGTAAAATCACTTCTTATCTGATGACAGGCAGAATGAATGGTCTTTTAAGGCACCGGGTAGCAATATGTTTTCTTTTGTATACAGAATAACTAGCTGTAGTGTTATTAGATCCCTGCTTTATCTGATGAAGAAGCTTTCAATCTGCTGTTTAGAATAGGTGTTCTCTTTTGTATACAGAATTCACAAGTTTTAGTTTGATTATTTGAGTGAACATGTCACAGGATCCGTTATGCAGGCTCTGTGCTCTGTCTGTGTGTGTCTGTGTGCGTCTCTGTCAGCTCGTGATTTGTTTACATTACATAAGCTGCTTAGCAGATAAGGTTTCTCCTGACAGTGCCGTCTGAGGCTCTGTGTCTTGCTGTATTGAATCCACTGTTGTACTGTTTATTAGTTTCACTTAATGTTTTGAGAGCGCTCCCTTGGATTCCTCACTCCCCCCTCCCCTCTCCCTCTCTCCACTGCAGCTTCATGACTCAGCGTAATTTGTTTACATCTTGCTCTCATACTGAACGGAGGTCAGTACTTGGTCTGGTGGCAAATCCCCTTTAATAGTTTAAAATAGTTATAGAATCTGACCAGTATTTTACAATTGGTTTTCATTTTAACATTGAATTGTACTATAATCTGCTGTTTTCAAGTGAAATATGATGGATTAAAGAACATGTTCTAAGTTTTTTTTTTTTTTTTTTACGAATTTCGGATTTGAAATCCGACCTCAAAAAATCCTATTCAGGTCTATGGGGGTGATTTACAGTCAGATTTTTATGGATGCTAAATACTGAATCTGCTTACAAATCCAACTGTAAACCAGCGCTGTGCAGACGCAGCCTAAGGCTATGTTCAAACGGCTTAACTGCGGGGCGTAATTCCGCCCCGCAATTACGCCGTGTGGCCGGGAGCGGGGCGGGAGCGGGGGGCCGGCACTTCGCCGGCCCATAGACAATCATTACTAGCGGCGCGTATACGCCGCTAGAAAGTGACATGTCAATTATCTCCCCCCTCGGCGTATTCGCCGAGCAGGGAGAGGAGACGTAATGCATAGTTCTCTATGAGAACTGTGCATTACCGTAGTTACTGGGACGGATTCAGCCCGTAATTGGCGCACTCCGGCGCGTAATTACGGACTGAATTATGTCCCAGAATAAGCCGAGTGAACATGGCCTTAGGGTAAGTACAGGTGATAAAATACTCGTTGGATTCTGAATACGAAAACTGCATTGTCCGAGTATTTTCTTGTGGATTTTAGGTTGTTTTTTTTGTTCTGCAGGATATACAGTCAGAAAACAAGTCTCCTTCACCTCTATGGGGTTTTAAGCACAGATCCAACATAGAAATGTTTGGGGTGCGTTTTTTGACCAGGAATACGGTGTTGAACATGTTCTACGTTTAGTCGTGTGGACTACAGCTCGGATTTTCAGTTGAGGTTTATGGGAATGGTTTATAGTCAGATTTTTATGGTTTTTAACCCCTTAACAACCCCCTGCCGTCTTTTGATGTCGGGCTTCTCGGGTTGTTTGTCTGCAGCAACGTCTTTGGACGTCGCTGCAGACTTAGGGATTTGCGGCTCCCAGCGCCACAGCTGCGCTAGAACAGAGCTGTTCTTCACAGCCCTGTTCCCAGCGCAGTCTCTGCAAGCACCGAGATGCGGAGGAAACCTCTGCTCCCCGGCGCTTAACCCTTTGATTGCCACGGTTCATGACCGCAGCGTAATCAAAGGGCTTTCCACTGCTCTGTCGGGTGATCGGGACTCCGGTGACCTGAGAGAGCCCGGGGAATGGCTGCACAGTCAGCCCTGGGGACCTAGAGTAGCCCCAGGACTGTCTGTGTACGAAGTCAGATTGTGTACTGCCCTATCGCTGCCTGTGTCAAACTGACACAGATTATAATGTATTAGCATATATGAATATGCTAATACATTACTAAGTATAAAAAAGGTAAAACAGTTAACCCTTCATGGGATTTTTTTTTAAAAAAAGTAAAAAAACAAAGTGTTGAAAAATAAAATATTTTGTAAACAATGTGCATATACTACACACCCCAAAATACCACATATTATATTAACTACACGACCATAATAACCTTTAGAATTAATCTAACAAGTTAAATGTGAAATGTGAATGGTGTAAAAAAAAAAAAAAATGTAAAAAAAATTGAAAATAATTCTGCAATAATTTATAAGTGAACTTAAACTATTCCCCCAAAATGTACAACTTGTACCAAATAAATTGAGGCCTCATACAACTGCGTCATTGCAAAAATAAAAAAGTTATGATATTTGAAATGCAAGGAGGCAAAAACAACAAAAAAAAGTGCTGGTCATTAAAGAGAACCTGTCACACATAGGTTATGCCCCCCTTGCTGAGGACAGAACAAGCTAGTAGCAGAAATGCTGTTTCCAGCGCTGTGTCCCTTATTCTGTAAGATGCAGGAGTTTTTGTGTATTTAATGCTCAAATCTGCAGTTTTCAGCCAGAAGAGTCATTCAAAGCGTCAGTTTTTTTCAAACCCCGCCCACCTGAGGTTAGCTCCGCCCACCTCACTGATAGACCTATTACTTTGAATAGGTAGAAACATGTAAAAAACTGTCAGTGGGCGTGGCTAACCTTTGGTGGGCGTGGCTAGCACCTGCTCATGAATAAGATTTGAGGGGTAAATGCTCTAAAACTGCTGCGTGTTACAGAATAAGGGACACAGCGCTGGGAACAGCAGGTCTGACACTGGCTTGTGCTGCTCTCAGCAAGGGGGGCATAACCTATGTGACAGGTTCCCTTTAAGTACTTTTCAGTTCGGCTTAAGGGGTTAAAATCTGAATCTATGTGTAAATCCATCGGGAAATGCTTGCCGTGTGGATGATTCCCGAGGCTCTGTTCACATGGCGAGGATTTCTAGTCTGATTTCACATGGATTCTGACTTGAAATGCTTATTAACAATGAACGAAAACGATTCCCATAGATCTCAATAGGAAATACACATTGTAGTTTTTGGCAACCAGTTTCAAAACCAACGCATGGAAAAAAAAAACAAACTTTGAACATGCTCATTCTTTCCACATGGAAAATGCATGGAAATTTACTGTGGAGGTCAATGAGGATGGCTAAAAACCTTGTGGAAAAACATGGTCAAAACATTTGGATGCAGTTTTTGACGCATATCTGCGTCCAAAACCACATAGGAATCAATGGGAGGCATTTCTGACTGGTTTACTTGGGGTTTGCAAGTCCGAAAATCAACCCTAAATCTTCTTCCATTGAAGTCAACATTGAAAAATCCATGGTAAAGTCCACAATAAATCCATGATAAGTTCTACACCAGTTGGTGCAGATTTTTGGATGCAGATTTACATATACATCTGCCCCATGTGAACATACCCTTAATCTCTAAAATGAAACTTTTAATGACCAAAAAGTAGAACAGGGCGATCTCCAACCTTTGATCCTCTGTCATCAGAGGCGAGGAGACGGCCAGGCCTGGGCCAGAGGGAATAGGGGGACATGGATCTTTGTTTCTTTTAAAATTTAATTGTTACAAACCTCGACAGAACATTTATCAGACAGACGAGAGGGACCAGTGTGTGTTATGTCTGTTTGTTCTCATTAACTTTAGGTATTTTCCTTTTTACCCAGTGTTATTACTTGTGCCTTTAAAAAATTTCCGTTTTTTTCCATTACTTTGTAAAGGTTGTCATCAACACACAGCCCCAGGGCTCACAATCTAATTTTCCTGTTTTAAACAAAACAAAGTCATTCATAGAACGCAAATCCGCTTTTACTTTAATTAGTATTCCCCTAATTAGGTTTCTGTAAAATTATTCATTTGGTTTTTATCTATGTGTCAGATAAAGTATTTAGCTAGAAAGCCCCAAGAACAAGGACTGATGTAACGTTAATCTCTATACACCTTTGCAGAATATGTTGACATTATACATGGATCAGCCATAATATTAGAGATTTTGTCACGAGGGGGATTTCATGCCTAGTTTTTCCTGCTTCAATTTTCAGTGTGTTCAAAAGGGGGGCTAATTTTTTGTTTGAACGCAATCAGTGACCCACGGGTTTTGACATCACCACCCACCCCACTTGGCTCACTCTAGTAATCAAAGGTATTTTTTTTAAGTGGTTCACACGACAGTAACAAATACCGGTCATTTACCCCCGGTTTTGTCCTTTTTTTTGGGCCGGCCCCGCCCCACCCGGATGAGGGGAGAAGAGCCCCCCCCCCTTCCATTGAGGTTTTCCCTTTTCCGTCCGAAACCGACGGAAGAATAAACATGTCAATGTTTTTGAGCCCCCGGGGAAAAAAAACACCGGGCGGAAAACCCTGCAGGGGGGGATGCTGCACGGGTTTCCTAGGCCCGTTCTGCTCATTTTCGGTTTTTCAGGGGTCTGAAAAACCGAAAACCGCTAAAAACCCGGCCCAAACCCTCCGTGGGACAGCCAAAAGTTGTTAAGTGGGTTGGATGCATTTCTATGAGTGTAATAATATAACAAGCATAGTGACTAGGATTCTGGAGAGGGGTCGTTGATCCAGGGATTTTTCCAATTGCCAAATTGGAGTCAGGAAGGATTTTTTTTCGGCTCTACCTCATGGGGGTTTTTTGCCTTCCTCTGGATCAACACTTTAGCAACACTATTAAAATAGGCTGACCTGGATGGATGTCTTGTCTTTTTTTCAGCCTTAAAAACTATGATACTATGACTTGTTACAGGGAAGCTGAGTGGTTGGCACTTCTGCCTTTCAGCATAGGTTAAAAATCACTGCATGAGCCAAAGGCGGATTTTTTTTGGTCTCAATGCACGTACCTGATTGAGATTCCTTTTTTCTTTTTATTTATTTGCACTGTATGACTAATTACTGAAGAGTAGAGAGGACAGGAGAAGAATGACAGCACCTGGGGATGAACATTTGCTAAGCAGTGAATGTGTGTGATTACTAGGCAGGGAAGAGAGACTGAACATTGTGCTGACAGGATAGGAGATGTCGAGCATAGTGCGGCCAGGATTGAGGAGGAGTTTTTACTGGTCATATCCCCTGGAGACGAGCTGTACACTGAGGGTCACTATTAATGGTGAAAATGTTTATTTAATTTTCAAGCTTCCCACATCAATTTTACTTTGTGGCAAAACCCCTTTAAAACCTTGTCTAGACCTATTGTGCCAGTAAAAAAAAACACACAAAAAAAGACCTGTCAAGTCATGGACTCCACTGGACCTCTGAAAGTCTCAAAAATCAGTCACCAGGATATTACCAGCAGATCCTGTAAGGGGGAACCTGTGAGGAGGGTAATGTTGTCCTATCTGAGAACAGGATGGGATAGAGGGAAGAGAAGCTGACTCTGTGATTATAAAGGGTTATATGATTTGAGGAGAGAAGCCTATTCTCTGTGATATATCCGGGGTTATATGATAGAGCGAGAGAAGCTGAGGCTCTGTATGATATAGGGGTTATACGATAAGAGAGAAGCTGAGGCTCATGTGATATATAGGTCATATATGAATAGAGGTAGAAAAGCTGAGCTCTGTGATATATAGGGTTATATCAGCCATCCTCAAACTGCGGCCCTCCAGCTGTTGGGAAAGTACAACTCCCATCACTCCCACTGTTAGAGATGATATAAATGCATGATGTGGGAGTTGTAGTTTCCCATCAGCTGAGGGCCGCAGTTTGAGGATGCCTGGGTTATATATGATTTAGAGGAGAGGAATCTGAGCTCCTGGATATATTGTGGTTATATGATAGAGAAGAGGACGATCTGAAGCGTCTGTGATATATTGGGTTATAGATGAAGAAGAGGAGCTGATGCTCTGTGATATATAGGGTTATATGATAGAGAGAGGAGCTTAGCTCTGATGCTATAATAGGTTATATGATTAAGGAGGGAAGCTGAGCTCTGTGATATTTAGGGTTAAATGATATAGGAGTATAAGCTTAGACTCTGTATATAATAGGGTTAATATATAGAGGGAGAGAAATGTCTGATCTCCTAGTTGATAGTATATGGTTTATAAAGATATAGTGAAGAGGAGCTGAGTTTCGGGGGAAATATAGGGTTATATGATAGGGGGAAAGAAGCTGAGCTCTGTGATATAAAGGGTTAAAATTATAGAGGGAGAGAACTGAGTTTCTGTGATATATAGGGTTATATATTTTGTAGATGTGTTTTTCGTTCTTATCCATGACCCCAAGGGGATCAAACGAGGGACAAAAAAAAAAGGCGCACAGTTTATTTTTGGTTTTTCTTTTAAAATTGTACAACAACAGTAATTAGAAGTGCTCACCTGGTGGTTGTACATATAATGGTACAACGCATTGTATTCATGTATTAATCAAACTTTGGATCTTGCAGCTCTTATCCCGAAGTACACTCCTACTCCACACACTTGGAGTGGAAGGATTTGTTATTGGCATTCAAAAACTGCTGAATAGCAGATATAGGGAGGGATAGTTCGTAGCGCTAAGATCCTTTATATCCGGGGTTATTGGAATGAACAAAAGGATTCCCAGAAAATAATTTCAGCTGCACGAGGCTCTCACCCGTCCCACTCACTGCAGGACACAGCTCCTAGAAAGTCGCGTATTTTCCTTAGCAAACAGAAGGATACAACACACTGTGACCGGTTATATGATAGATGAGAGGAGCTGAGCTCTGTGATATATAGGGTTATATAATAGAGGAGAGGACTGAGCTCTGTTAATATATAGGGTTTTATAATAGAGGAGAGGAACTGAGCTCGTGATATAATAGAGTATATAATAGATGATAGGACTGAGCTCTGTGATATATAGGGTTATATAATAAGGAAGAGACTAGCTCTGGATATATAGGGTTATGATATATGAGAGGAGCTGAGCTCTGTGATATATAGGGTTATATAATAGAGGAGAGGAGCTGAGCTCTGTTTAAATAGGGTTATATAATAGGGAGAGGAACTGAGCTCTTGATATATAGGTTATATAAAAAAGATGATAGGAGCTGAGCTCTGTGATATATAGGGTTAAAATAATAGAGGAAGGAGCTGAGCTCTGTGATATATAGGGTTTATAAAAGAGAGGAGAGAAGCTGAGCTCTGTGATATATGGGGTTATAAAAGAGAGGAGAGGAGCTGAGCTCTGGTGATATATAGGGTTATATGATAGATGAGAGGAGCTGAGCTCTGTGATATATAGGGTTATATGATAGAGGAGAGAAGCTGAGCTCTGTGATATATAGGGTAAGGTGATTTGAAAGCAAATTTCTGAGTAAAAAGCATAGAAAGTATGTTAAAGTAAAACTGAAAATCTTGCTTACCCCGCCCACATACTGTGATTGAAAGTTAGCTCTGTTACAGGGAAAGCTGTTAATCACTGGATGAGAACAGGGTAAGCTATTGTCTCTTAAGGAGTCTGGTCGTATTTTCGTATAGTATAGCCAGCTTCTTTCTTCTATTATATAACCTTATATATCACAGAGCTCAACCCCTCTCATCCATCATATAACCCTATATATCACAGAACTCAGCCTCTCTCCTCTATCATATAACCCTATATATCACAGAGTTCAGCTTCTCTCCCTCTTCATATAACACTATATATCACAGAGCTCAGCTTCTCTCCTTTATCATATAATCCTATATATCACAGAACTCAGCCTCTCTCCTCTATCATATAGCCCTACATATCACAGAGTTCAGCTTCTCTCCCTCTATCATATAACCCTATATATCACAGAGCTCAGCTTCTCTCCCTCTCATATGCTCTCAGAGAGCTTTAAAAAAAAAAAAAAAAATTAAAGTCCTGTAAATTGTAAGGTGTGGCCTCCATGGATCAGACATTAAAAGCTCAGGTGGGTTGAGATTTAGGGAATTTGGAGGCCAAATTTCATCTGTTTCTCTTTTCATTAGTTGTTCCTCAGCAATTTTTCCTGCGTGTCCAAGGCAATAGCAGAGTCCTTTGCTTTTAGATCCCTTCAAGGCACCAGTATTGTCTACTTGGTTTACAGCAATCTAAGTTAGGGGAAATATGTCTAAATAATAGCAACATGCCAGGACCCAAGGATTCCAAGCAGAACATTGTCTACACTGCCTAAATTCTTGCCTCCTTCCCATCTCACATTTACCATTCATATGATTATAAAAGAAAATGTGATTTATCAGACCAAGCCACCTTCTTCCGTTGCCCTTTACTCCAGTTCAGATGTTCATGTGCCCATTATAAGCACTTTCATTGGTGGAGTTGGATCAACATGGGCATATTGACAGCCCCATACACAGCAAAATGTGTAGCCCATATGTTTTGACTGCTTGCTTTCATGTCCAGCAACAACTTTTCCAGCAATTTGTACTGCTCAAGCTCTGCTCTGAAATCAGACCAGATGGCCTAGTTTATTTTTACCCTCATGCACATCAATGAGCCCTGAGCAGCTATAATTCTGTTGCTGGTTCAGCAGTTGTCCTTCCTTGGATCACTTTTGGTAGCTACTTACCACCACATACCAGAAAGATCCCAAAATTTCTCTTGATCCAGAGTTGTTCTGACCCAGTTGCCAAATCATCATAGTTAGGCGCTTGTCAAAGATACTCTGACCCTTAAAGTTGCCTTTTTTCCTGCTTCCAACACATCAACTTCAAAATCGAACTGTCCTCTCTGTACCTAATACAGACAATGACTTTCAATGATCTGACTTCCGATGGTCTCCTAGATATAAATGGAGACTTATGGGGTGTGACTCAGCGTGCTGTCGTCAAACAATGAATAACACCCCATAATATCATTGGGACGTCACAAGCGTTCCACTGCCCTGCGTCTACCTGTTCTGTTGGCCATTATCTCGCTGCTTGTGAGCCCTCGGTACCGACTCTGTTAAACGGACCCACGGTCAGAAGAAATGGCTACTCTACATTGCTTCCAGTGATGGGAGTAGTGCTACGCTCTTCTCAGCCAATGCAAAAAGTTGGGGTGATGGCTGCGCCCGTTATCCTGACTGAAGTCAGCTTGTCCCGTAATGGCTACTGCTCACCATGACACTTTTCTGCAAGGAGGTTCAGATTGACCCACAGCCGCCAAGAGGACACTTGTAGATTATGAGCACAAGTTCAGCAATATTATGTGCTCAGGAGAATGTCCCATCACATTCTCCAGTGACCGATGCCCTCAGTGACTTGATGCTTGTTACAAATCCCACGGCGAGAGTGGATATTGCACTGGTTGGTTCTGGTCCAGGAAGACACCGGCTCAATGAGGGATCCAGCCACATTCAGAAGGAGCATGTGCCAGGGATGTGCTCCTGAACACGGACTATTGCTGAACTTGTGCTTTAGTTCACAAGTGTCCTCCAGCGGCTATTGGGCAGCAGCACCAGCAACACAGCCTGAACCTCCCCTCAGCGAAGTGCCATCACGAGCTGCAGCCACACCTGGACCGGACATGCTGAACTGGGTGAGTAAAGTGGGTGCTGCCATCACCTCTAACTTATTGTATTAGGCCAGAAGGGTGCTGCACTATTCCCATTATTGGGAGTAATGGCAAGTTCCAGGGACTGTCGGAGCGCAGCACTACTCCTATCACTGGGGGTAGTGCCGAGTAACAGGGCAGTATTACTCCAGTTACTGGGAGTAGCGACAAGTAGCTGTTAACTACAGTACATGGCTGCAGGTTAGTACAGTACATGTGTTTTACATGTGCTACTATAGCATGCTGGTACTTTACCTGCACCTATACGATTAGTACATGTGGTGTGACATGCTGGTACTTGAAGTTCCACAGCAGCATCCCGTACACAGTTTTTGTGAAACTATAAGTGTCAGCATGCCACACCAAACATGTTAAACATGTACTTATCTGCACCCATTTGATTAGCTACTGCTGGTTGCAAGTAAGTACATGTTTTTAAATGGGTTGTACTGTACATTTCATGAAATCATTGTAAGGTATGCTATGGATTTAATGTATACTTAATGTATATTTACTTAATGTATATATACTTTGTATATATACTTTACTTGTATATTTAATGTAATGTATACAGGAATAAACATCCTCCCACTGAGCCATAACACGTAACTAAGGCGCAGTGCCAATATTTCCATTAGAGACCGGAAGTGAGGTGAGATCTTCTAAACAGGGCTGCAGACAGCAAAATAAATGTAAAAGGGGTAATAACCTTTCCCTGCACTATCCAAAACTTAGAAAAAAAAACTTTGCCGGGGGTTCCATTTAATTAATGTACCTGTTTAGACTTAAATACAAATTCAACTTAAAAACGAACCTATATTCCCTATCCCGTTTGTAACCCAGGAACTACCTGGATAACTTACCTGGTTTATGTTATGGCTGATTGGTATGAATGAAATGTATTAAACGTTGCTTTGCTATATGAAATTAAAGTCTTAATTACATGTAAGATGAGACATGGATCAGATTATTTTTAGTAAGGTAATTTTTTTACTTTTGCAAAAAATTACAGAATGAGCCTGATTTTACTGAACTCTTCTCAAAAGATATCTGCTTGTAACTGAGGTTCAATGTTGTCAAAAAAATTTTTTTTTACGACCATCACATTATGACAAAATTATTATCACAGCAAAAAAAGTGTATCCCACCATAAAATGTAACTTTAATTAATATAATTAAAATCGAATGGAGAAAAACACTCCCCCCCCCCCCTAGTAAACCCTGGGTACTTTGCCCCTACCTGAAGTAAGGCAATCGCCCCAACAAGGGCGGCCCCACTCACAAACCTCCTACCCAACCCTAGAAATCCCTATGACAAAAAAATGTGGGTACAATTCACAAAAAATAACTAACCACAAAAAAGAAAATATACTACCAGAAAAAAGCTACAGCTATATATAGACAAAAAAGTAACAAGGATCACTATATATACACCAGTTAAACAAAAGTGACCCAATACATAATGTATGATTGCTATTTTAAAAATAAATCCCAAAATATCTGTATATACTGCAACATCCAACGAGTTCTCATCTGATTTGGTACAAATATTAGCTGTGCTTTACCTCTTCTTAAAGGGGTTTTGGCACAATTTCAATTCATACCTCCTGTATCCAGCTCTTCAGCTCTGTGTGCTCAGAAGGGTGTGATTTGTTTGAATTGCAGATCATGTGACCCAGCAGGATGACATCACCAGGCCTTTCATCTCTCTAGTCAAAGAAAGGTCTGTTTATTGACAGAGGTACAAGTAGCTACACTGTAGCTTAGAGGTAATGCTTTTTACCTCCCGACACAAGGGTCCTAGGATCAAATCCCTGCAGGAATCAAACCTGTGGATTTTTTTTTTCTTTATCAATACACAGACCTCATTGAGGTTTCTTTTTTTATTTATTTGCACTGTTTGACTAATTACTAAGGAGCACAGAGGACGGGAGTAGAATGATAGCTCCTGGGGTTTGAACACTCAGTAGCTGTCTGAGAGAAGAGGTTATGTCTGGGCATGTGCGACCAGGACTGAGTAGCTCTCAGCCCAGGTCGTATCCCCCTGGAGACGAGTTGTAAACAATGGCTCACTAAAAGGGCAGCTAAAACAAAAACGGTCCAGAATTTTAAATAACAATGAATGGTAAAAATGTTTATTATTTAATTTGCAAGCTTCCCATGTCAATTTTACTTCGTGGCAAAACCCCTTTAAGCCTTCATCTATTTTTCTTGATAAGATGTAGTCTTAAAATGATCATAATGTAAAATGGGAGGAGAAAATAGCCAGAAAATTGCCTCAGTAGCCTGCATGGGAACAAATCTCATGGCTATGTTTGTGCCTTAAAATATATTTATACGTAAAGGTATTTATATTTCATTGCACTCTGTTTTATGATGGTAATTTGGTCTCCAATTACAGAAATGAGGTTATCCACGGATCTCAGAAACCAGCAAAAGCTGAAAGACTCACTTTTTAACCCTGGCCAAGAACATCAGAAGTGGAAGGACAAACAAAACAATCTATTATCGGGCGTAAAGGGCCGTTGTATTCTTGCCAAAGTTAAAAGTGAGGCCTTTTGCTTGAACTGCTTGCTAGAGTGTTTTGCATCCTCGTCCATGTTTCCATGGAGAGCCCAATGTCCTACCAGAGTGAATCATGGCACTCGCATTAGTTATGCCCCGATACTTTTTCTTTTCTTTTTATTTTGGAAAGAGCTTTTTCATTCTCAAAAGTAAACTAGATCTTGTGGGAAAAAAAATCTTACCAAGGGAAATGGAGATTCTGATAGATAAGGCCTTGTTTATAAGATGGTCGTGAAATACGGGTGTAAGGGCTTGAGCCTAAATGGACATGAAATGCAAGATCACATACAGGCAGTTCCTGGGTTATGAACAAGATAGGTTTATTCGGAAGTTGCATTTGTATGCGAGTTGGAACAGAAACATTTTTTTAAGTGTAACTCCAAATTTTTTTTTTAAGTTTCAGATAGTATAGTACGGGTTACTGTAACATTCCTTTTGCTGTCTGTGCCCCTGTTCAGAAGACTTCCCCACACTTTCTCAAGGAAATAACATTGGTCCTGCACACCTTGGTTATGCGAGTTTGTGGTAGTATTTTCGTTCCCATATAAGACTTCAGTAAATCCACGGCACATCTCATCTTGAATTCATGAAATATATATAATTTATTTAGAGTAAACGCATAGATTTACAGATAAAATAACTGTACATGGTGCAGAAATCAAGTGAGTTGTTGAAAATGGTGATGTTTTCAGTCCAGCTGTATGTCTGTCTTTTCGGCCCGGGTTGCCAGCCTTTTTTCCGTCGCCTAAAGAAAAGAATAGTGGCTCATGTGGAAGTGGCAGCATCATATAGCAGTGTACCTGGGGACAAGGTAAATGAGGCGTGACTCCTCTCCTGATGTCGCACTTTGAGACAGGCACAACATAACACTTTATAATGTCTTTTTCTCTTATACGCATAATAAATAATCAAACCATTTTCTAATGTATGTTATTAAAGATTCTGCTACTGTATATTTTCTACCAGTGCAATAGGTCCCTATCTAGAAAAAAATGGTATAGCCCACATTATTGTCCATAGTAGTAGCTGCCAAGGAGAAAATGTATGGACAAAACATGTCATGTGACCACTGGCATCCAGATATCAGTAGTATATGGAGAAGCAGAACTTCTCCAGTATTACCACCTCCAGCAGCATCTTATCATGTGACCACCACCAGGTCATGTGACCCTGGTATCCAGGTAACAGTAGTGTATGGAGGAGCAGAACTTCTCCAGTAATACTACCTTCAGAAGCGTCTTGTCATGTGACCCTGGTATCCAGGAAACAGTAGTATATGGAGGAGCAGAACTTCTCCATTATTACCACCTCCAACAGCATGTGACCACCACACAGATCATGTGACCCTGGTATCCACATAACAATAGTGTATGGAGGAGCAGAACTTCTCCAGTATTACTACCTCCAGCAGCGTCTTATCATGTGACCACCACACAGGTCATGTGACCCAGGTATCCAGGTAACAGTAGTGTATGGAGGAGCATAACTTCTCCAGTATTACTACCTGCAGCAGTGTCTTATCATGTTTTTTTTTTTTCATTTTTATTACACTTTATTAATAACCCAACATCCCCTACAGAGACAGCAGTTCTACAAGTAACTACACATAGTGTAGAACCATATTAATAACAATTATTCCACTACTATCCTTATTCTTTTATCTTATAGATGGTGCTGACATCCAGGAGGTCTCATGACTAACGTCATTTTTAGTCTATGCAGTTGTTTATGGACAGGAATGTGGGCGACACCATTTTTTTCTTTCTACACAGGGGCCTACTGCATTGCTATAAAAGTATATAAGCAGAATTTTTAATAAATGTATATAAGAAAATTGAATGACGTCCTATAATATACATAAAAAATAAAAACTATATGAAGTTGAAAAACCCCTTTAAGTATGAGTTATATGCAAGTCGGATATATTTAAATCGGGGACTGCCTGTCTTGATATCCTCTTGTTGTAGAGCCACACAGATATGGGAAACGGTATAAAAACATTAGTGTTTTACACCAAAATTCCAGTACCAAAATGTATAGAACCAGCGGTGCTATATACTTGCCGGTAAATATAAAGTTGTGTCCTGGAGGTAATTATGATTCATTTACATACTGTTACATGCTAGAATAAATTATGCACGGTAGAAGTGATTATATTAGTATTCTTGTGTTAATTTAAGTATATTGTGCTCCAGGATATATGATGCATTTAATGTATAGTGGGATGAGCTATTTAATGGTATGTTCATCTTGATTAGACACATTTTAATGTTCAGTTCAGTGTTGGCTATCAACAAAGGTGATGATTGCTTTGTGGGTATATTTCCCATCCCATCCTTAAAGGGGTTTTGCCAAGAAGTGATTTTCTCACCTAACAGGCTGATACTCTGATCTAAAGTCTTGAGAAAAGGGGCATTGTGTTTTTGTGTTTAAAAAAACAAGTACCCCCTAAGTGAAGTCAGCGCTCTACCTTCCATGCAGGCTCCCGAAGGCTGATACTCAGTCTCAGTAGGTGTGTAAACATTGTTTGGCTAATCCCCAGAGCAGAGGCGTAACTTCAAGCTCTTGGTCCCTGGTGCGAAACGTGAAATGGGGCCCCCCAGTTACCATGCACCATTTACAATGCTGGTATCTTCTTATGTGGCAGGAGGGCTTTTGGGCCCCCTCAGGCTGCTGGGCCCGGTAGCGACTGCTACCGCTGCACCCCCTGTAGCTACGCCCCTGCCCCAGAGGATAACTGTATTGTGCACAAGCTATACAGGTTTTGTTTCTCCCTCTTATCTGCTCAGGAGAGAAGATAAGTTCCAAGCAAGCAGAGTTCTTTTGTACCTTCATGGACTGCTGCAGGGGGGAGAGAAGGGCTGAGCAGGGATCCAGGGAGCATCTGCATGTTTACTCAGATAATTACATTACAACCAGTGGATTATCTATACAAAAGACACAGGCTCTTTTCTCCCACTCCCTTCAAAGCTCAATTATGTTCCCTGCCATCAGATAAGAAGTGCAAACAACGCAAGCGTGGCCAGATCAGCTCCTGTTCGTAGCTAATGTAAACAATCAGGAAACTAAGGGCATCTTACTCGGACTGTAGCTCTTACAGGCTACACTTTTTATAATCACATATATTTAGAAAAGTGATTAAATACCCATTTTGGAGGATCCCACATCAACATTGGATCGTGGCAAAACCCCATTAAATTGTGCATGGAATTCCTTTAGTGAATTCCAACTATTCCTACCAAAGAGGTTGCATCAGGTTTATAGTTGTGCTACATTTCATTGCATAAGAAAATAATAAATATTTACAATTACAATCAATTAGACAATGATAATAATTAAATGATCCTGTAAAAATATCTTGCCTCCGAATACGCCGTCTTCAGACTTATTGTCCATAACAACGTCTTTCCGTAGGCTTGTCTATCACAGAACAAGCATGTTTTTATGAGGGGTCAAATTGTGCAGGATGATGATCTCTAAGCGTGCATTCACACTAGACAGATTTGTTGCAAAAATTTTCCACAGGTGAATCTGCGTGTAAAAATCTGCGATAGATCATACAGATTTTGGTGCAAGTTTTAGCCCATTCAGTTTGATGGGGTAAAATCCGCAGGTAATACACAATAGAAATTGACATGCTGTGGATTTTAAAAATTTGCTATATAAATCAGTTTCCACACAGAATATCTACTTGGCTGGCGCTGCAATTTGCTATGGATTTTCAAGGCACAAATCCACACAGAAAATTTGCAGCAAATCTGTCCTGTGTGCATTCACCCTAAAGGCTGATGTTAATGTTGCCAGTAGCCTAGTGGTGACTGCCTTGGTGAAGATATGGCACAGCGAGAAATATGCGCAGACACATATGAAGAAATTCAAGATGGCATCACTCAGTTGAGTCACTTTTAGGCTGGTAGTTACAGACACCTATATTCAGGAGCACAATATTTGGCAGCTCTTACAAGGAGGAGACACTTAAAGTATAGTTACGATAGGCACTTTTGTTGCTGCAATACTCTGTTTCTCTGTTCACAGAATCAGAGGTTTGTAAGATATATATAGGGCCACATGTATGAACCTGTTTAGGTCTAAAACTCACTTTTTTGCCCATAGGTTACTATGGTTAAAAGAGTGTGTTTTAGACCTAGACAGTTTTCATACATGTGGCCCATAGTCTTGATGTTCAGCCCGCGTATGCTCAGTCTCTCATCAGTAGGCTCCATTTTAGCGCTTAGTATTACAAAGTCTCTGAGTTGTACCAAAGTCAGATGACAAGGATATCACTACCCTGCTCCAAGAGTCCTCTGACTACGCCGGTTGCTTACGATCCATAGCCGCAGTTCATTACCCCTACCTTCACTGTCGCCAATAGAAATTTCATGGATAACTTCCTCCATGGCCAAAGCATCGGTCCCCAAGTCAGTGCTTTTCTCCACAACAGCAGCCCTTTCTCAGGCGCTTATCTGCCCCGCACTAGCTCTGCTGTTTGCTGCCAGTGGCGGCTCATCGCACAACCCAGGCACGCGACTGTCTGACGCTGTAATTCACTGTTCAACTGAACACATCACTGTGATGGGAACTGCCCATTTTAAGTCACACTAGAGACTCAATTTGATACAGAGCCACAATCTCCTGCATAGACCAACTAACTGATAGACTCCTGCCTACATGTTGTTTTACCCCTTATTGACCTATGACGTATGAGTATGTTATAGCGCCGGTAGGTGGCTTTGAAACGGGATCGCAGCACGATTCCGCTTCACAGCCGCCGGGTGTTAGCGGCTAATTGCAGCTAACACCCGGCGGTTTAAGCGTGGGGGGATGGCGTCGCCCGCCTGCGCTGTTTAACCCCTTAGACACCGCGGCAAAGATGGCTGCGGCGTCTAAAGGAATTAAAAACGGTGCCGCGCACCGTTCTTCAGCCCGATCGGGACATCAGCTATAAGATCGCTGAGTCCCGACAGGCTAACATGGCAGCGGGGAGCCTTGTGAAGGCTCCGATTGCTGCCATGTTCCCATTTGCCCCACTTCCAGCCATAGGCAGGAAGTGGGGAAACTGCCATCTTTGTACAGTCTAATGCATTGTCTATGCAATGCATTAGACTGTATTAATGATCGCACCCTCTGGTCGTTAAGCACCATAGGGGGACTCAATGTTAAAGTAAAAAAAAAAGAAAGAAAGTTTTAAAGTACAAAAAAAAAAAGTATTAAAAGTTCTAATCACCCCCCCTTTCCCCATTTTACAAATAAAAACAGTAAAATAATAAAAAAAAAAGTTACACATATTTGGTATCGCCGCATCTGAAAAAGTCGAATCTATAAAAATATAACATCATTTATCCCGTACGCTGAACACCGCAGAAGAAAAAAAATTCCAAACTCCAAAATTGCGGTCATTTTACGTCGCATAAAAATTGGAATAAAAGTGATCAAAAAAGTCGCATGCATTCCAAACTGCTAGCAATAAAAAGTACGCTTCAGCTCGCAAAAAATGCCGCCTCACTGACGTCCATAGGTAATAGTACAAAAAAGTTATTGGTCACACAAAATGGTGCAACGCCGCAAATTCCAAAAATAGAAAAAGTTTGGAATTTTTTTATGGTACCAAAACATAACGGAAACCATACATGTTTGGTATTGCCGGATGTGTATCATCCTGTAGAATACAGATAACACATCATTTTTACTAAAGAATAAACTCCATTAAAAAAAACTCCCACAAACATGGCGCAAGTAAGTTTTTTTTTTTTTTTTTCACATTTTGCACCACTTAGAATTTTTTTGCCGTTCCCCAGTATAGTCTATAGTAATATGAATAACACCATTAGAAAGTAAATCTTGTCCTGCAAAATAAAAGCCCTCATGTGTCTATGTAGGTGGAAAATTAAAAAAGTTATGGCTTTCAGAAGGCGAGGAGGAAAAAAAATAGAGCCATATTATCATGACCATCCGTCAGGAAGGGGTTAATGTGTATAACATTATATTTCTGGTACGAAGCTTCTGATCCCTCACATTTATATCAAGTATAAATTCTTTGCAGTAAAAATAAGTGCTGAGTAATTTTTACCCGACTTTGGACCTATTTGGGGTAAAAAAAAGTGATGGTTTGGTTACTGATTAGTAAAGCCCAATATTTGTTATAACCAACCCACCAATTATCCTAGGTCCTTTATTTTATATGGTTATGTATATTTAAATGTTGGAGCTCCAGTTTGTCCACCATTTGATTTCGGCTACAGATTCCAATTTTAACACTTTTGACCTTTTCATTGTAGTAGACTAATGTGGCTGTAAACGCTAGTCATACTATGTTCACAGCAGGGTTGTGCCGTTGGAAATAGTGTTGGGGTTGTAAGGCTGGTCATAGAAATCTTGGTACATACCTTTAACACAATGACCGCAATGATCCAAAACCATACTACTGTAGGCAAGGTTTATGTTTAGATGATTCAAGTCTATCAAATGATTCAATGGGTTCTTCATAAAGAGAGAACATTGGAACATCTTTGTGCATGACATCAATGGAGAACAAACTGCCCTATGAGAGAAGTGTCTTTCTCCTTGGGATGCTACCTACAGCTGTACCACTGACCAGCAAGCCAAGTTTAGAAGCTATGATAATTGGTGTCCAGGGTATGTTAACAGCATATGCCTGTGAGGCTTACATTTACAGAGGCTAAAGATCTACATTTACATCTTGAGGCACTTTCCCTAGCTCCTGTAGACTACAACCAAGTGTACCTTCAGATGTCAAGTTTTCTTTACCTGGCTCTGATCCAGGATAGTAGGCACGGGGCCATCATTTTTATTATTAGGGGATGAGGGGTTTCTCAGTAGTTTGGAAACCAACATTTATGGCCTAAAAATATGAGTTTCCTATGAATAAGTCATTAAAGGGGTTGTCTCGCTACAAAGATTAGCTTTCAAAATGTAGGGAATGCTAAATTAAAACATTTTCCAAATACATTGCATTGTCCATATTTTTTTGTTAAATAGCTACAAGTGATTTTATCACCTTCTGTGCTCTCTCTGGTTCCCCAAGTTACCGACCTGTGTACATCTCCCCCTCCTGCTGTTTGTTCTATCTGATAGCAGGGAGTGACTGTGACGAAAACAGCCCAACCCGCCGGCCCACTGGAGGGACGACGGCCTGACTTGGGGTGTATCTCGACGTTGCACGGTCGGCACAAAGGGGGTGCACAAGGTCAGCCAGATACGGTTCCACTGTTCACCCCTGTCCACACGGGCACAGGGAGAAGAAGGGAGTACGAGAGAACACTTTCCTCGTCCAGAACCCTGAACGGCTGCCACCAGTTCTCTCGTTTAGTGATAAGGCCGGTCCATTACCGACTTATAACAGGGCCAGGAACCAACCCTTGGGTAGCTATATATCATAAACCGAGTACTAGGCGTGTGAGGCCGATGATCAAGACAGACTAACTCAGATTAAAGTTTATAGATTTAATTAGCCTTGGAGGGCACACTAGACAAATATATACAAAAGGATAATAATGTACAGGTAAGAGTCAGAGGTGCACATACAAGCATGGGTTACAGACAAAAAGCAGTTAAAATGGGTCAAGTTACCTTCGGCTTGGTTCTGGGCTCACATGGGGGGGCTTATGTGGCCTGGCTGCTGTGTACGGATGCTCCTGGAAATGCTCTTAGGTACCCCCCTCCTGGATCAACGGCAGAGCCCACACGGGCTCCTGCTTATATCTGTGAGGGGACAGCCCACATGGCAGCCCCCTTTCACGCCCCCACACACCCCTGGGACGGTCTAAGAACTCCTCCCACTCAGGTCATGCAGTTTCTGATACGAACACAAAAATGGACCATAACGCGGCAGGGCATTGGCACAGAACCGAGCTGGTAGCACCATCAGAACCGGCTGGGCGTACACGACGCCCGAATATCAGACACGCCTATCTTATGGGCCCCGTAGGTCCAGTTCTGGATATCTCAGTCCCCAGGTACCCCAGAAACCCGAGAGTGGTGGCTGTGTGCGTGGGAGTTCCATATTTTGAGATATGAACTCGCCATGCACCAGTTATGAGCGGATCGCCTATAAATCGATATGAAATATCGGAGACGACCCGACTGGGTTGGATTAATTGAAGTCTTTGAAGCTTGGGGGGTTGAGGCAGCATTTGTTCAGTGCTAATTGATGGAAATGAGGGTTCTTTTGAGGTGTCCATGTATTCTGCTGTGCCAACATCCTATGGAGAGCATTTACAATGGGTCTTTGGCTGTGCTGATTAACATGTAAATTGCTTTCCTGGGGGGCTGAGGGGCTGACTTGTCTAGGTTGGAGAGAGGACTCCTATTGAGTCAATTTTCTTCACAGTGACGTTATCACACAAGTTGCGGCCAGCACAGAACTCCGGACATTGAGAGCTTGTGTGTTATCTGATCTTTCAGACAAAAGACAGTAATTACTCTACCGTTTACATTAGCTCAGCAGCTTCTCGGGACCTCAGAGAAGGTAATTTATTTAATCTAGACTAATAAACAGAGAGGTCTGAAAACACCGAGCTCATATGTTAATTACAGACAGCTTGACCAGGAAGCGACAGAGCAAAGCTGCATTATTTCAGTCATGCATCCTATGAAACTTTGAGATGAGACAGCCCTTTAATGTTATCGACAAGAAAGCAGATATTTCAGCCCCAGTCTGCAAAGATCATGCTGTGTTTGACCTCTGAATTAGAAATGAACATACAACTACTATACACCTGACACTACATTTGTCAGGGCAAATAAAACACCATCGTCCTCCTAAAATCAGAAACTTATGGAGATGCAATACGAGCCATTAGGCAATGTTCACACAGCTTATTTCAGAACGTATTTACATCGGATTGCCGATCATAAATACGTTCCGAAATCAGGTGCAAATCCGTTTCAAATAAGTGCCACTAAGTGTGGCACGTATTTGGAACTGATTTCCCGACGGATTCACCATCCCCATTCATTGTAGATGGTGAATCCGTCCGGAAATAATTCACATGCACATTGTTTTTACGGCCGGATTGCGGCCGCAATCCGCAGCGGCAATCCGGTACGGAAATAAGTGTCGTCTGAATGACTACACGTATTTCCCATTAAAATCAATGTAAAACGGGCAGTTACTTGTTTGTAACTGATTTCGCAACGGATTTGCGGACTGGGTGGACTACAGTACCCAGAAAGATTAGCAAGATTAGGGTTATTTAGTTTAGAGAAAAGTCGGCTTCGGGGAGACATAATAAATATGTTTAAATACATCAAAGGTCAATATAGAGATCTCTCCCAAGATTTATTTATACCCAGGACTGTATCTAGAACAAGGGGGCATCCTCTACGTCTTGAGGAACGAAAGTTTCTACATAAACATAGAAAGGGATTCTTTACTGTAAGAGCAGTGAGACTGTGGAACTCTCTGCCAGAGGAACTTGTCATGGTGAATTCACTAACAGAGTTCAAAAAGGGTTTGGATGCATTTCTGGAGCATAATAATATAACAAGTTATAGTGTCTAGGATTCTGGAGAAGGGTCGCTGATCCAGGGATTTTTCTGATTGCCAGATTGGAGTCGGGAAAATTTTTTTCCCTAAAATGAGTACAATTGGCTTCTACCTCATTGGGGTTTTTTGCCTTCCTCTGGATCAACACCTTAGCACAACAGGCTGAACTGGATGGACGTCTCGTCTTTTTTCAGCTTTACAAACTATAAAACTATGAAATAAGCCGTGTGAACATGACCTTAGAGTTCTAACCTCCAAAGCCGCCAGTAGCAGAGTGCCATATACTGGCCAATGAGTCACATGTGTAATGGGCTGAGCATGAAGGCATTGGAAAAAGCCAAACAGCATTGTCAGAACAGTAAGGGACATAATGACGCTTCATTTAAGCAATCCGGTAAACCTTAGACTGCCACCGATCGGCCATTGCACACTTGAGCCCCTAACATCTGCCCTGATATAACCTCGATCATGCAGTTCTTCTTTGTGCTTGTGCTGTTTCTTTGCACCTCATTTATAACAGTGACGAAAATACTTTAAGCATACAAGCTTTCTGTGCCTTCTAATGCATAATTTTGACTTGTGTCAAACACAAAGTGTCTCCGTTTACAGTCCTTTCTTGTGTGCCTTGTTGCAGACTTATCACTTTCTGATTGAATAGCTGGGTGATTGCAGCTGCTCATTCGCAACTCAAGCAAATACGTGAAAGAATGCTCTGAATGGTTTACATTTAATACCCGTATCACAGCTAATCAACACTTTTTGTTGGAAACACTTATTTAAATTATTTTCTGGAACCCAGTGCATTCCTATAAGAACTTATTATAGAATCTAAGTGTAGTATAGGTATGTACTGTATAGATGTGATTCCTATGTGCATGCCTGCTTTATGTGAGGCATTTTGTTTCCAGATTTAAAGGGCTGTCTTATAAAAACGAGCTTTATCAAATGAAAATGGCATGGTATTCAGCTTACCGCTGCTTACCTGGCTTCTCTCACCCCCTGTAATCAACTTTTAGTGGTGGAAACACATCAAGGCGTACATGGCAATGTAGCATCTGATGGTGACAATTCAGAAGAATGAATCTCCATTCTACAGTGATCTCTTATGTTACAATGGCCTCAGGATACAATATTTTCAGAATACAATGATCTTTCCAGGGACTCTGCATATTGAAACCACACTTAACATACAATGTCCCAGACACAGCTGATCTGCAGCTCATGTGATTGATAGAAGATCCAACCGAATATCAAGAACATTTTACATGTAAAACCTCTGTATGTAAATTGCATGTAAAACCTCTAGTGCAGTGACCAGTGGTCTAGTTGCACCTCTCTACAGTACAGTGCGGAACTACATGTCCTGTACTGCTCTTACATGTATTAGTGAGGTGCATGTAGTGATTGGTGGTCTAGTAGCGCCTCTCTACAGTACAGTGCAGTACTACATGTCCTGTACTGCTCTTACATGTATTAGTGAGGTGCATTCAATGATTGCTGGTCTAGAAGCGCCTCTCTACAGTACAGTCCGGTACTATATGTCCTGTACTGCTCTTTACATGTGCCAGGATGAGCAGCTCCTTTGGGCAATAGGTGAGGACCCCATTTTCTTTTTCTAGTACATTGTGTAGAAAGTACATGACCCATTAAACTTGCCATCATAGAAAGTGAGGACCAGCTTCCAGCAGCTCTTTCTGATGATGTATGGAAGATCTTGCTTTATCTGTTATAGTTATCTGCTTCATTTTCTTTCGTCTGTATTTTGCATTAAGTTGGATGTCATTTTGGGGATTTTGAACCAATTTCTAGTTTTCCATAGATTTATGGTTTCAACATACAATGGTCATCCCAGAACCAATTAATATTCATGTTGTGGGACCACTGTAGTAAGTAGAGAGGGATCCCAAGACAATTACCCTCTTCTATGATATCTGTAGGCCCAAATATAGCATGCAAGAAGGGATTGTCATCCCGAGGCAACCCCTTAAAGGAGTTGTCTCCCTACAGAGTTTCATAGGATGCATGAATGAAATACTCTGCCACTTCCTGGTTCAGACTGACTAATTTGCATACAGCTCCATGCTGTATTCAAGGTCTGTGTTTTCAATTGCTAATTAGCTCAGATTAGCTCAGTAGCTTCTGAAACTGTTAGCAGAAGGTTTTATCTGATCCCTCAAACAAAAGCCCTAATTACAGTGCTGTTTACTTTAGATAAATCAAGCTTTGTACTGTCTAGCAGCACAGAGGCTGCTGCAACCTGTGTGATGACATCACTCACTGCTATCACATAGAACAAACAGCAGGGGGGAGAGATGTACACAGGTCTGTTACTGAGGGAACTGAAATAGCCAGGTAGGTGATTAATTCACTTGTATCTCCTTAAGGAAAACAGATGAACAAAGCAATATATTTGGAAAAGGTCTTTATTTTGTGTTCCCTACAATTTGAAAGCTATTCTTTGTAGCGAGGCAACCCCTTTAACTTAAAGTAATTTGTTGGAGATCATAATGCCTACAGCACCCTTGTTAAAATTGCACCCAGTTCTTTTTGATCTGTTACAGTTGGTTTTCTACCCAGAATATACAAATCAAGTATTCAGTGGACGGACATTTGACACACTACACTATTAACGTATCTGGCATTTGTGCTCTATGCTAATTGCATAGTGCGGTAGTTCTGATGCACAGTAAACGAATATCGCAATACTTTAATGGCGGCATTAACGATCGCTTAACGAATGCTCTGTCTATACCGGTAATGCACTCTTGGGATATCCGAGAGACATACTTGTGTGTAACTTCAGCTCCCAAGAATATATTGCTTTGGTTGTTTGACATTTCCATCTGAAGAAAGAGAAAAAAAATCTCTGAAAAGCGACCACTGGTTAATTAGGTAACCATAGCAACCCGCATCGCTAGAACAAAGGAAACAAATCATCTTGAACTGGGCTTTGCAATGAGATCTCCAGTAAAGGATCATCCATCACATGATGCACAGGGAACATTTTTGAATCCTGAAGGGACTTGGTCTATTTACTTGCCCCGATGTTGTGCAGGAAGCAGGTATTACTGTAGCACTTAGTGACACTGAGCTCTTCCTTTCATTAATGTGGATGGTTCATTTCTTCCAATTTACCATTTGCAAACAGTATTTTCTAGGTAAAGTAATTAAGTGCCACCTTCAATTAGGATTTGCAGAACATTTCAAGAACTGCAGAAACAGCAAGGATTGACCAGCGGGAGGGTCTCCCTTTCAAAAGTCCCCTTCAATTAGCTGATTGCCAGGGTGTAACTGATGTAAGTTGTTCAATCACTGAGAAAACTGCTGGTGCCTACGTGTTTCCTCTGCAATACTGTAGGAGAAATATGGTATTACATGGCACCTATCGATGGGTTTCAAAGATATGCAGACGATTCTTATCAATATTTAACTTTAATATCGAAAATTAAGTAATCTTCATACACAATTAGTTGGCATCACTATTAATGCCTGTACAAATTATATATATATATATATATTTATATATATATATATATGTGTATTTATTTATATATAGAGAGGAGAGAGCGAGGAGAGAGATCTATCTATATATAGAGATCTATCTATATATAGTGATCTATCTATATATAGTGATCTATCTATATATAGAGATCTATCTATATATAGTGATCTATCTATATATAGATATATAGCTATATCTATAGAAAATTTGTACAGGCATTAAGAGTGATATATATATCAGAACATGACCTGTGATGTAGCGATTAGTCTCTAGAACAGGGGTGGGCAATTAATTGTCCCATGGGGTCACATGAGAAACTGGAATGGTTTTAGAGGGCCAGACTAATATATTCAACTCCGTTCTAACCAATACCTATATACTTTAGACTCTGGAGTCAATTGCTAAGCTCTTTTCAATCGACTTGAGGCCTTAACAGCCCGCTTAACGACTGTTAGCGACTTCACAACGCAGTAAGTTATATGTCCCCCAGTATAGGTAATAATTTCCCCAGTAGGTAAGTATATAGGTTATATGTCCCCCAGTAGGTATATAGGCAGGTTATAGGTCCCCCAGTGAGTATATAGGCCGGTTATAGGTGTCCAGTAGGTATATAGGCAGGTTATAGCTCCCCCAGTGAGTATATAGGCCGGTTATAGGTCCCCAGTAGGTGTATAGGGAGGTTATATGTCCGCCAGCAGGTATATAGGTCCCCCAGTAGGTATCTAGACAGGTTATATGTCCCGGCAGGTTGATAGGGCTAATAAAAAAAACAAACAGTACTCCCCTTTCTCCTGCTCCCTGAGCTTCTGATGTTCTCCACCTCCAACGGTCAAACCTAGTTAGAGGGCTGGATGTGGCCCGCGGGCGGTACAATGCCCAGGTCTGCTCTAGAAGCCGCTTTCACGCAGATACAATATCTTACATAATTCGGGTAGTACGAGCTATTCAGCTCACAGTCAGGTCCATAATGTCCAAGCTGCAACGTTTCGGGGGAAGGACACGCCCCCTTTGTCAAGCGTCAGCGGAACCAACAGGTAGCTCAATATATATAGTGAGTGGCCTGACTGTGAGCTGAATAGCTCGTACTGTGTATGAAGACTGCTTTTCAATATTAAAGTGAAAAAGTGATGTGAATCGTCTGCATATGATCGAAATACGAGAGCAGTATGCTTTGTCTGTGCGGAGATTATGACAGGTGGGGACCTGTAACTGCTGCTAGTGGCCTGTGGGACTAAAGTGCATAATTTGATTTTGATAATTGAATTCAAAGAGGACGCCCCATTCTACATTAAAGTCATATGTCCATGTAGTGGAATTGCTTCGAAAACTGCAAGAGTGTGGAGAAAGTAACAGAGAGCATGAGACTTTGTCTTATCTTTGCCATATGTCTTCGTGTAACAAGACTTAGTTGCAGACAATGGTGAACCCATTGGCTGCATATTGGCTTTGCAAACGGCAATGTTGAGGAGTGGAATCTAAGGAGCCCCCTGTAAACTCTCTCTACAAGGATCCGATCTTAATTGTGGTGGACTCCCAAGTCAGCGGCCGCAATCTTAAAGGGGTTTTGACACAAAGTAAAATTTGACGTGGGAAGCTTTCAAAAGAAATAACAAGCATTTTCACCATTCATTATTATTACAAATTCTACACTGTTTTTGTTTTAGCTGCTCCTTTATTGATCAATTGTTTACAGCTCATCTCCAGGGGATACGACCAGGGCTGAGAGCTCCTCAGTCCTGGTCAGACATGCGAAGACATCACTTCTCCTCTCAGGCAGCTACTGAGTGTTCAAACCCCAGGTGCGGTCACTCTACTCCCATCCTCTGTATTCCTTAGTAATTAGTCAAACAGTGCAAATTTAAAAAAAAAAAAAATCAATGAGGCCTGTGCATTGCTAAAGAGAAAAAAAAAAACACAGGTTTGCTTCCTGCAGGGATTTGAAACTAGGACCCTTTGTGCTGTGAGGCAAAAACTTTACCTCTCAGCTACTCACAATGCTTTACATAAAGAGACCTTTCTTTGACTACAGAGAGGAAAGGCCTGGTGATGTCATCCTGCTGGATCACATGATATGCCATTCAAACAAATCACACACGCCCCTTCTGAGTACACAGAGCTGAAGAGCTGGATGCAGGAGGTATGAAATGAGATTGTGGCAAAACCCCTTTAAATAAAAAGACCTTATATATGCAATACGCAAGGATTAGGCAGTAGGCTATGTTTGTGTTGAATATCAGAGTAGTACATCCAATGCCCTTTATAGAACTACACTATGACAAGGTCTGCTTGCTTTTGTCTGTTGGGTTCTTAGTTTGTTATATCAGTATTTATTTGTCTAATGCCATCATCTTTCTAGAGTGCGGCATACACATACAAATTCTAAAAACAGATGATCTTCCAGTCTACTCCAAAGCAAAGCATCACCATTGGATAGACAAAGGCTATCACCTTTGATATTTATTTAAAAAAATCCACATTTTAATAGAGTAGGGTGACAAGTAGCTGCCAGGTTATCTCTAGGGCCACAAAGTATTTGGTTAAAATCCAGCTTGTCTGATCCTTCTTTCATATGATAAACTAAAATCTGTGAGATCCGGGATCCACCAATCAGTAAGCAGTTCTGAAGGATTTTAAGGCTGAGCAAGTGTGCACATTACTATATATTAACTGCAGCCACATTGCTGAATTTTGGGGGTCATTATAATGGCTAGTTGACAATCCAAAGCCTCCGTCATGGAAACAAAAGCAGGGACTCGGCCTGCTTTTCACGGTTACTCTAACCTAACCCAACTTTTGGTAAAGGGGTTTTCCAAGACTTTAAAAAAAAAAACTCACAACCACCTCCCTTTGTTTTGAAATAGAAAATGAACCCATACTTGGAGAATCCAAGTCTCTCAGAAAGGATCACAGATGTATATTACTCTGAGTGCAGCAGACAAAAAAATTAAGAGTTTTCTCACCACACTGTTTCACAGAGCCACAGGCAGTTTAAGACTTAGACTTCATGTTCAGGCTGTGGGTGGTTCTATAGCACTGTTTGTCATGTCAGCTCTGCTATTCCTAACGCATTCTTTTAGAGTGGCATGAGTGCCGGAGGTTTGTTAATAGCAGTTTACAAGGCTACAGAACTCTAAGAGTTAAAACTTATCATTACCTTAGGTAAACAAAACTTCTGTGCTAGAGAAGACTCAGCAGGGAGTGACTCACTATGTTCAGACTGACTTACTGAAGGCAGCTCAGAGCAATGAGCGATAAGAGAGAGCAGGAAGATGTGACTGGTAGAGAACACAGGTTTCTGTGGTTAAGATGACATTAAATCTTCCATTTCTCCTGCACAAAGCAAAATCAATACAACAATGTATTTGAAAATAGTCTTCATTTACCTTTCCCTTCATGTTAAAAACTAATTATTGTAGTGCGAAAACCCCTTTAACTCTAAATATTTGTTGGGCAATCACGAACCACACATAACTGGCCACATGTGGCTCCTGAGCTACTTCATGGCCATCCGTCACCACAGTGGAACACTCACAATAATCTGATTGATCCATTTATGGTTCCAGCATTTTGACCATAATGAATTATTGGAAACCAAATTAAAATCTCACGGTAGATGATGATCTTTTCTGCCTGCGTGTGGAGGAATACCAATTGCAATGGCTATCCTATGGGAATCATATTTTGTAATCTCCTAGAATTAAGTTCATTCAAAATTAGAACTTCACGTTCCTAGTGAGTTGACATAAAGCTCTCTCTCTTTATGAGACTTCTGGTCGCTATTCCTCCAAATTTTCTCTGATTTAGAGATATTGTTATTCTAAAGCAAAAAATAAGTAAATTTAAAACACAAACAACAGTTCTGTGTGAAAAGGTGCAATGAAGACGTTGTAGAAACTTGTAGCAGCTGTTGCCATGTCCATTGTTCTTAACCTTGTTCCTAACATGTCTTGAGATTCCTTTCAGTCCTTCTTTTTACAGCTGTATAATGTTACCTGGAAATGTGCATTTGTCAAATATTCAACCTTCTTCTGTTTAACTGCAGCACCAATCACTTTCTGCCCATGGGCAGCACCAAAGCCCCGAACCCTTAAGTCCTCAAAGTTGTCTCTCTGAACAAGCTCTCTGTTGCGTCTTACTGTTTGTGGTCTGTCTAACTTGCATAATGTTTCCACTGTTTGTTCTCTTATTTACTTTAGCTGTGAAGTTCTTCTCTTCACTTTTAATGTTGTTTCTTTCTGATTTGCCTTTACTCTGTCTGTTTGTGATTTCAGTGGACTTCTCTGTGTCAAAAATCTACTTTTAGAAGCAGAGACTATTTAGGAGCCATGAAGGTACCCCCCTCATGTCGCAGGAAGGTGTAGTGAGTGAGAAACACTCACACATTCTGCATGTTTCCGACAAGTCAACTCATAAGCATCATTGTTGCCTACTGACACATTAAAACAATCAGTTCATTCTATGGATTGTTCTGCTACTAATAGGCCATTCACAGCCTCAAGAAGACCATTTATGAAGCTGATCCAGGGTGAAAATGAGCCAATCTGCATTTCAGATCCTTTCCTCTTTTGTGTGATGTCTCTCTGTTAAATTTTGGTTTGCTGTTCCTTGTTGTCCTGCAATTACTGTTTTTGTTCAGTTTTGTTGTATATTTTTGCTATTTGTTATTTTACCCTTTTCCCACCTCCTCCTGAAACACTTTTTTTTAAAAAATGTGTACAGTAGGTAATTGTATTCTATGAATAGCGAACAGGTTCTACATAGAAGATTGCAGATAGGACTATAGGACCCTTAGGGCATGTCCCCACAGCACGGGTTTTCGGCCGATTTTTCAGACTGTTTGCAGTTTTGCAGACCGTCTGAAAAACCGTCCATAAACGAGCACAACAGGGCTCTATGGAAAACGCGTGCAGCAGTCCCCACTGCACAGGTTTTCCACCCGACGGTTTGGCCACCCGAAAAGATTGGTCATGGACATTCTTCTGTCGGAATATGTGCATGTCAATGTGATGGGGGAGGGCTCATCACGGAGAAAAGCCGTCCCCCACCTCCCACAGCACACAAACCGGACAAATATTGGTCGGATAAACCGACCGGTATCTGTCTTCTGCCGTGGGGACATGCCCTAAAAGGTTTTGTCTCACCAAGGCAACCCCATCCTAGACAGAAGCCATTGCATTAGCAAATTGCACCCCCAGCAAATTATGGTTTTCACAGGGGACTTTTCCATGACCCCTACAATTCTATTGCAGTGGCCCGTAGTCTACATGCAGCTATTAAAACATCAATGGATTGAGCCCATTGAAGTAAATGCTGCTGTTTAACAGCTTTCTCCTCTGGTTAATAGAAAGAGGTGTCAAGTGGAAGACCTCCACCCCCTATAATGTCTGTATGGCCTCATAGGGCATACCGAAAGGTGGTTTTATTGTGAGTCAACCCTTTTAATTTTCAAACTTTAACCTTTCTAAAGTGGTACTTCCTTTCCATGTTGGGCTTGGTTCACGTCTGTGTCAGAAGTTCTGTTCGGAACCTTCATTGCAGAGGTGAAAACGGAAAGGACGTTTATGTAGAAAAAAAATCCATCATTCTTGATGGAACATGCAACCACCGATGCTTATGTGAACAAAGCCTTACAGTCTTCGACCCTTCATTTAGACAACCATGTTTGTTTGCTCAGTTTTAATTAAGCAATTTTGTTATTTTGCAGCTCCATAAATGATTCCTGCTCCTATAAACAATCAGAATATTGGAAGAAATTAGAAATAGTATAAGTACAGTATATCCATTTTCAAACAGCTTATACATAATATAATTTTCTAATAAAAAAACTTAATTTTTTTGAGTGTGTCTTTTAACACACAATGGAGAAAGTTGCATATATTTTCCACTGTTATTCCCCACAGTAAGACATACTTAAATGCAAACTGATTGACCAGCCCCACCATGGCAGAACGCCCAGTTTTCAGTGATTCTTCAGCTTCCATTTCAAAGCATATAAAAAGGATGATTTAGATTTCATCTTTCTGAACAGTACCACAGCCCAAACTGACCCCTTTTTATGGGGGAGGGCTTCCTCCTTGACATAACTCAGGAGTTTCTGGTATTCTAGGAGAACTGTCAGTCATGGGTTTTTGTAAGACATAAGTAAGCTGCCTGAGCATATTGAATGTCCTTAAGGCATAAATTACCTTGGATATGAGCAGAGTCATAAAGAGTAAAATATTGATTAAAGTATCCTACAGAGTAAAAATATAATTAATAGAATATCTACCCAATATTCCTATTCATATAGATATTTTCCTAATACATATATAAACCTTTTAGGTAACTTTAAAAAAAAAAAAAAAGTGCACGAAAGTTGCATAAAAATCTGTTAACCTATAGAAGGTCTGGTTAGAAAGTGAAGGCCATAATTAGGTATAGTGTTACTAGTCTTGTACTGTGTTGCCAACCAATTATTTTTTTTCTTCTAAGGGTATATTCACCACAACAACCCAGAAATCTCACAGACTGGGCACTGCCAAAGATCCAATTGCCGTAACTTCTCAATACATCAGACACAAACTACCACAGTGAAGTTACTTGCACTATTGATAAATTAAGACTTAACTTTTATTATTATTATTATTATTATTATTATTAAAGAATTATAAAATGGATATAAATGTCTCCCCAGCAAAAAAAAAAAAAATCCTTATAATGCCCTAGATTGTCACCTACCTAGCACATACTATGTGGAGCACTCGCCCCAATAAGGGCAACCCCACCCAGAACCTATGCCTATACAAAACCTAGTCTAATAAAATATAGCACTAGGAAAAAATTTATCCACTATAAAAATACACAGCTATTTATCCACTGTAAAGGGCCGTTCACATGGCTTATTTTGGGCACGGATTCCAGCTGTATTGCGCGCCGTACTGCGCTGCAATATGGCTGGAGTCCGTCCCAGCCATTACGGTAATCCACAGTTCTCATAGAGAACTGTGGATTCCCTCTCTCCTCCCCACTCGGCGAATACGCCGGGCGGGGAGAAAGTGACATTCATTATCCCTGCCGGATACGCGCCGTGGATAATGAGTCTATGGGGCCGGCGGACAGCGCCGCTGCCCCGCCCCTTACTCAAGCCGTAATTGCGGGCGAAATCCGTCCTGCAATTACGACTTGAATAAGCCGTGTGAACGGGCCCTAACCCTATTTGTCTATATCAGGGGCGTAGCTATAGGGGGTGCAGAGGTAGCAGTTGCTACCGGGCCCTGGAGTCTGAGGGGGCCCAAAGGGCCTTCTACAACATAGGAAAACACCAGTATTATAAGTGGTACTTGGTTAGGTGGGGGCCCCGCTATAGATTTTGCACTGGGGCCCAGAAGCTGTATGTTACGCCTCTGTTCTATATATATCTATTGGCACACGTTCATCTTTTGGCATAGATGCATTACCTTGGTTCTGTAAGTTGGTATGAGTACGATACCAATTATATTTTCGCTCAGTGATGTTTTTCGTGTTAGTGCATTCATAAAGCAAAAAACATTTTTATTTTTCTATCGGTTTTCTTGCAAGAAAGCTTTTTTTTTTTATGGGACCATTCAGAAGGAAATATATTACTTTATAAACTGTGCCTTTTACATTATTTCTTTTTTGATGGGGGAGGCAATTTTACTTTATTTTTTCCCGTTTGCTAGGCCATTCAAAAGCCACCTTAACTTTAGAATATGGGTCATTATGACATTATTACGGCAAGACTTTTATAACAACAACAAATTGTTTTATTTTTTTTTTGTGCCGTGAACATTTTTTTTCTTCATTACTCTTTCATTATTTGTGAATCCCACTAAGGGACTTCACAATGTGATATTCTGATTGCTTATATAATAATCTGAAAAATTTAGACCAAAGCATTATTGCCTGTCACCTCAATGATGACTAATGGACATATAGTCATGTTCTGCCTTGGGATCTTTGTTGGGCCTTTGGCTGCCATGGCAACCCATAGGCGGCCTGAGTTTGTCTTACAGCCTAGACTCTATCATGGTTATTTGCTGCAGCATCTAAAGCGTTAAAATGTCATGATTGGAGTTATCTCCAATCTCAGTTGTTGTAGCAGGAGCCTGCCTGGCAATCCTAAAATGATTGCAATGCTGCAGCTACTGTGCCCAAATAATCATGATGACGTACATATATAGCGGGAACTACACCCTGCTGGTGATATAAATGAACATTTTGCGTTAAGGGATTAAAAACATATTGGACCAAACCAAGATAAATGAAGGTTACAGTAAAATATGTCTATAGCTTACAATAGGATTATGAAGATATTAGCATTTATTATGAAGAGCAAAATAATTACAACAACAATAACCTGCACAAACCCCTCTCAGCTTAAAAAAAATTGGGATTTATCAAGTTGGGTTTTTCTATGGAAATTGGACAAAGTCCACTAACTTCATCAACTGTCCAGAAATTTGCAGATGGTTGGCAACCCTGGTCTTGAACCAGAATTTGTCTCTCTCCAGAATGTACAATTTGGTATCCTAAATAGGAAAGTGTATTTGTGTTTTTGTTAACACCTGGTAGAGGTATAAATCATTTGCTATTAGCCATCATAATGATTGAAACCAGGACTAGGCCTAACGTATCGTACTGGATGCAGTTACTATCTGATTATGTAATGTGCATGGCGAAAGGGGTTGTCAAAAGATAGACATCTGTGGCATATCACTAGACTATGCTACCACTGTCTGATAGGCGGAGGCCTGACCACGATGGGTAGGTGAAGATGAGCGCCACTTCGTCCCAGACAGAAAAGGGAGCACAAGGAAGTATGGCGTGGGCTGAATTTTCCATTGAGGGGGTGCTATATGCCTTATTTGCCTATGGCACCAGAATACCTTGTCCCAGTTCTTGTGACCCATAGCAAGAAAGTGTAGACAACTGTCAGCTTCCTGAAATGGTTAGCATGGCATGGTTGGCCAATGGGCCACTAAAAAAGTTGACAGGAAATAGCATTGTTCTTCCCTAGTAGCCACTGGCAAAGGTAACATCAATGGGTCACTGCCAATTGGGCATTTGGGACATATCCCTTCAATATGCCATCAATGTCCATCCTTAGACAATACTTTAAAGACCAAGGGACATATTTGTCCCTTCGTTTTTGATTGACTCAACTTATGCAGTGGGGAAAATAAGTATTTGATACACTGGTGATTTTGCCATCCAGAAAGAATGGAGAGGTCTGTATTTTTTAACTGAGAGACAGAATTTAAAAATAAAAACCAGAAAATCACATTTTATGATTTGTAAATAATTTACATTTTATCACATGAAATAAGTATTTGATACAAAAGAAACACATAACTTAATATTTGTTACAGAAATATTTGTTTGCAATTACAGAGGTCGGACATTTCCTCTAGTTCTTGATCAAGTTTGCACACACTGCAGCAGGGATGTTGGCCCACTCTTTCTCCACATATTTCAGATTTAGGTCTGGAGACTGGCTAGGCCTCTCCGGGACCTTCAAATGCCTCCTATGAAACCACTCCTCCATTCTCTAGCTCTATGTTTCGGGTCATTGTCCTGCTGAAAGACCCAACCATGACCCATCTTCAATGCTCTTACTGAGGGAAGGATGATGTTGGCCAAAATCTCGCAAAACATGGCCCCATCCATCCTCCCTTTAATACAGTGCAGTCGTCCTGCACCCTCTGCAGAAAAGCACCCCAGAGTATGAGGTTTCCACACACATGCTTGACGGTTAGGACATAATTGTTGGGTTTGTAAACCTCCTCCTTCATCCAAGCACAGCAAATGTAGTTGATACCAAAAAGTTCTGTTTTGGTCTCATCTGAACACATGACCTTGACCTTCTCCCATGCCTCCTCTAAATCCTCTAAATGGTGAACTTCAAACAGGCCTGGACATGTGCTGGCGTGAGCAGGGGGACTTTGTGTGCCCTGTAAGATTTTAATCCATGATAGCATAGTGTGTTACTAATGATAATTTTTGAGACTTGGGCCCCATCTCTATTCAGGTCAATGGTCAGGTCCTCCTGTTTAGTTCTGGGCTTATTCCTGACCTTTCTCAGAATCATTTTTATCCCACGACGTGAGATCTTGCCTGGAGCACCAGAGCGAGGAAGCCCAAGACCGTCCTCTTGTGTTTCTTCCATTTTCTAATAATTGTGGCAACAGTCATTGCCTTCTCCTCAAGCTGCTTGCCCTTTGTTCTGTAGCCCATTCCAGCCTTGTGCAGATCTACAATTTTGTTCCTCGTATTTTTAGATAGCTCTTTGGTCTTGGCCATGGTGAAGAGGTTGGAGTGTGATTGATTGTGTGAAGAGGTTCAAAAAGGTGCAATTAATACAGGTAAGTGAGTGCAGAGTAGGAGGGCTTCTTAAAGAAATACTAACAGATCTGTGAGAGCCAGAATTTTTGCTGTTTGGTAGGTGATCAAATACTTATTTCATGCATTCAAATGCAAATTAGTTACTTAAAAATCATACAATGTGGTTTTTGTGGGTTTTTTAGATCCTATCTTTCACAGATACGATAAAAATGACAGACCACCTCTCTGTTGTTTGTAGGTTGGAAAACTTGCAAAATTGCCGGTGTATCAAATACTTATTTTCCCGACTGTATAACTAATGCTAATTTTCATATGTATGCACTAGCTTTGTTGTCAAATTGATTGTAATTTCCAGTTTTAAGACCCCCAGAATATGGAAATTTGGTTTGAAAACCATAGAGTCCTAAAGGGGTAAAAGGCCGGTGAGCAAACCTTAAAAAAAAAAAAAATAATAATAATACTTGACCACAAATTAGAGAGGTATCAGACAACAGTCTCTAGCTTTACGATCAACATTTTTGTACAGATGTTCTTGTTTTGCTGTTTGGTCATTTTTTTCCCACCTTCTGAAGGCTTTAACATCAGCAAATAAAATCCCTCTCTATTTTCCAAATGATTTATGGCCCTATCTACAGCTGTGTTTTATGAACAAAACCTGAAAGCCCCAAGACCTGTAACCCTTCAAGCCCTCTAGGCTTACAGTGAAAATGAAGGCACAGTCCTAATTTCCAAAACGCCATATCTGAATTCTCATTAAACAAAAAGAAAGCCATTCTGGATCGCCTTCTAAATGTGTCTGATTTTTTTTTTTGTTACTTGAGTTATATTTTTTTTTTATTAACAATTTTATATTGCATTTGATCTGGGATGCAAAATAGCATATTGATGATATTTAGTTACATTTAATCATTTTATTTCATGTTCTTGTAAATGCACATCGAGAATGCATTACAAACAGCGGCACTTCATCCTCATACTTGATAATTCACAAATTCATTTCATAGGTGGATTATTTCTCATCACGATTCTCTTTTGAATGCATTTAATATTTTTTCATCCCTGTTAAAGAATGTTTGTTTGCATTCAAATTCAGTTTGTGTATTTGCCAATTTCTATCCCCCCACAATGTAGTTTTCTTCTTCGCCTTGGTGTCTGTGTAATGTAGCTGGTGTAAAATCCCAGGAGGCGGCTTGCCTTCATACATTTTTCATTGAAGAAATTTAAAGTGTGTGGTTCAGGGCTCTTGTAGGTTTCGGTCTCAGAAGAACAATTAATTGACGTGCAGCTTGCTGATATTGATGTACTCAACAGCTCATTTAACAACAGTAACCCATTATGATTTAATAGGAAAAAAAAAGCAATTTCTAAATCAGTTGGCCAGTATGTTTTTTGCTCAAGAATGTAATTAGGACCAAGCATGAAACAATTGGGCATCCCTCCAAGTGCAATGTTATACCCTTCTGCTAATGATACATTACACACATGAAACCACCAAACCATAGACTATATAGAGGTGGATTTGGTTACTTTAATATCTACATTTAATTTTGAGAATATCAACCAACAATATTTATGGAGCTACAGTATATTACACATTCCTACGTGAATAAAATCTATCTCTAATTATAGTCTCAAGGAATCTGGGTTGTAATTTCCAAGAGTTTTCGAAGCCCTTGTACTGACTAAGAGTACGAGAAAATGAAAAAAAAAAAGAGCCGGTCTCACATGGTGCTATGCTCTCTATCTGTAACATTCATTAGAGTACTGTAAAAAATAATAAAGTAAAAAAAGTACCCTGATGGATACCACGACGAAGTCAGACTGGCCTATAGAGTAAACCTAGTTCAAACATAGTCCATGAATTGGTTCATCAGTATTACCCATGGATTTTATTTCCGTGATACTGTATTATGAGATACATTTACATATTTTTTTGTTCCTTGAATAAAAAAAATATATATATTTTTGTTTCATTGGTATATTGATTTATTGGTTGAGCACCTTTTCTCTGTTAGGATAATGCTAGATGTAGATTAGACTAGAACGACAGAGTGATAAGGAATACATGAAAGGTTCATGGGTTTATCTATATCTGCACTGTGGAGGACAGGTGGGGAGTGGGGGTCCAGTTTTCTTCTTATCAGGTTCTGCTGAGAACACACCTCTTAGGTCATATTGGGCCTGGAAAAGAACCGTCAAGCAATCCTCACTGTCGTACTAATGGTGCTCACAGAGGGGAAGTCATGTACAGCGGGCAACTTAAAAATCAATTTAGCCACAAAAAATGACACCCCTTAAAATCACATGTTGCTTGTCATGTGAAAAAAACATTTCTGATGGTAGTATCCCTTTAAAGCAAAGGAGGGAAATCTGTAAATCTAAAGTAAAAAAAAATAGAGTGAAATGTTATGACATTCGGCACTAGATTTATGAGTGTTTAAAATCCTTTACATAAACCAACCATATCTTCCATATGATATATACTAGCAGTTTTCTAATATTCACAGTTTTTATTGTCTACTAAGTATATCTTATTTTGTTACTTACGATTTTTTTCAAATTGACACAAAGGAACAGCAATAATATCAAGCTACTAGCTCGTTATTATACAGATGAGAATCAATGATCATGATCGGGCTACACTGTGATAACACAGACATGGCAGCTATTGTTTCCATCAATAATACATGAGGCATTCAGAGCACAATGGTGTCTACAGATGTCAGGGGTCATGAATGTTTCCTATAGATTGTGACTAAGAGGTTGGCAAATATACACCGTATGTTGCTAGAATGCCAGAAATACATTCTTCATTATTTCAGTTCACCCAGGAGAATGTAATTTTTATGTTCCATGACTTCTGCTCATAAGCTCACCTACAGTGCAACCTGTGGCCTCACAATCTCTTGCTTCTACTGATGACCGTGCACCCAGTGTCCTGTCCCTGCAGACATACAGCTCAGGGCACAATTTGCACTGTACCTGTATCTACCACCATTGTTTGTTCTTGTTAATTGTGCATCTTCTGTTCAGATATTTGTAATGTGTTTAACATCTGAAGATTAATACAGAAGCCATCACATCTCTAACTACATTGCTCTCTTTTACTGTAAGGGAAATGTACCATGTTTTTAACCCATTGTTGCTGTTTTCCACTTGATCTATTTACATGAATTGTTTGCATGTTCTTTGTCAGCCCCTTTTTTGAAAGAAGAGTCCAGGCCATAAGTACCTCATGTTGTGGCAGATCTTATTTTTCTTAAAGGACTAGATTTAAAGAAAAAAAAAAAAAAAGCAGGCATCAAGCATAGACTATTCATTCACATATCTATATATATTATTAGTGCATCTCAAAAAATTAGAATATCATTGAAAGTTAAAGGGGTTCTTCAGGACTATCTTATTATTTGTTATAGGGCTCAGAAATGTATTATATTAAACCTTGCAATTCATACTGTAATGAGTCTAAACAATATGTGGGTATCTCTGTTTAACTTAAATTATTGATATCAATTATCTTTTCAATGATGCTCTAATTTTTTGAGATGCACTAGTGTTTGTTTATATATATATATATATATATATATATATATATATATATGTGTATATATATATATGTGTATATATATATTATATATGTATATACGCGTGTGTGTATGTATATGTGTATATATATATATATATATATATATTATATATATATATATATATATATATATATATGTAAATTATACATATACACACACACACATACAGCTCTGGAAAAAAGAGACCACTGCAACATTTTCAGTTTGTCTTCAGTGGTAAATCTTTGGAGAAAAAATGTACATTGTTATTTTATTATATAAACTACCGACAACATGTCTCCGAAATTCAAAGCAAAAATTTTTTATTTATTTGCAGTAAATGAGAAATCTTCAAAATATTAAAAAAAGAAGCAGCGCTGTCAGACCTCAAATAATGCAAGGTTCATATTTCTTTAGAAACCATAAGACTAATGTTTTATGTCAGGAAGAGTTCAGAGATCAATATTTGGTGAAATAACCATGATTTTTTCATTCAAATTCCTTTTGGCCTATTCCTAGCACTTGTTTTGCCATCCAGCTTGTCCTATTGCAAGAGGACTGTGAAGACCTCAGCAGTGTTTTTTATACTTTCCTTCATTAAATAAGATTTGGATCAGGTGATCACCTAATCAGAAGCACATTAAGTAGAATGAGGTGGACTTTGGTTGGAATTCAACTGACACTGGAATGGAATGGCTGTCAGACATGTAGAGATGCTGATTTTTAGAAAACCGTGCAGTGGTCTCTTAATTTTTTCCAGAGCTGTGTATATATATATATATAGTAGAAAAATAACACAAGGAAAAGTTTATAAAAGCTGGTTTATGCAGTTACATGCGTGGAACATCAGTACTGCATCCACTAGAGCCATACCTGGGCTCTGTTTGACATTCTTCTTTCTGGTCTCTCTTCCTCAGGAATAGAAGCCCAAATCCCTGTTCATTGCCGGCTATTGCCCTACACTTACCTGAGTAGAACTTTTTGTTCACTTGTCCTTTTCTCTGTTTTCTATTAATTTAGGATAAAAGTATAAAAACAAAGTTTTTATTTATAATTGACCTATTCTAAGTGGATTATTTAAGTGCTCACGTATACGTATTGTTTTATATATTATATATAATTTTTATACATTATATATAGTGTACTGTTTTCCAGTATTATCTGTGTTTTGAGCATTACTGTGATTAGGTGCACTGTTTTGTATTTACATGTTTGAGGGTCTTTACTTTAGATGATCCTTTTGGAATGATTTAAGGCATGCATATATTCTCAGATTAGATTTGATGGTGGATCTCATCAATATTGTGGATATGGAAATGAAAAACGTCTTTGTCCTTGTGTTATTTTGCTAATAAACTCAGTTTGCTGTGTTTAGGGGCGTGCGTGAATATTCTACGTTTGATGCATCTGTTTTTTTTCTGTAAAATAAGAGTCTGCACCAATACGAGAGCATCCTGATTCTATACTTTACTATGCCCATAATGTTGTGGTTTAGTAGCTCAGATTTTCTTAAAGAAACGCTTCAGGAACATCTCGTACTGTGTTTTTCTTGAAGAGTCTTGTATCATAGCTTCTACCTGTGGTGTTCTTTGAATCTCTACAACTGGTACTGCCCTCTTAAGATCTGACTGGGCATTTCACAGTGTGTCAGTTTTCCCTGAAATGTTCCTTTAAGGCCCCATTTACATCATGTTTTCGTCTCAGTCACTGCTGTCTGTAGGGATATCTTAAAAAGGTATCCCGGCCTATAATGAGGAAGTATGGGGCAAACACAGTGTCTTTTGGACTACATTTGGACTATTTCCTGTTCTTAAATGCTTGCTGTGCTATACATAAAAGTGTGGTAGAACATGCACAATAAAACGTACCCAAACTGGAAATAGAGCAAACGTAGTACAAAAGAGACTATATATGCCCAATGGGTTCCTAAGGGCCTACTGCAATATACACCAGGAAATCTTTTTGAAAGGTATCCAGAAGGATACCAGCAAAGGAGGCCAAAAAAGTAATGAGTCCTAAGTTGACCACATTCTGGTGTCTAAAACTACTCTAAAACGTCCTGATTTGATGTAAATACCAGTTTATAGCAAGTAGCTCAGTTTCTGTGAATTGTTAATGTTACCATGCCAACTTTCCATTTGACAACAGGCTGGCGGCATCTAGATGGTAAGGTCACTCAGTGTAAGGCTAGGTCTACACAGCACACGTTTACCGTTGGATTTTCAGCACGGTACCCTGTGCTGCATAGACAGCAATAAAAAATCTGTGCTGTAGTTTAAACAGCACGGATATTTTACTGCCCATTTAAAAATCCTACAGAATATGCAACTTGTATATTCCGCCGGATTCCCATACAGTCAATTGTACGGGAGCTGACGTCAAATCCAAGAAACGACCATGGCTTTTGCGCAATTCCACACCAAAAACCGCAGTCCAGCAAATGTCAAAATTCCGTTGGATTTACGACAGCATTTTGACATTTGCTGTGTAGACCAAGCCTAAGCCACAATGTATATTCTATCGTAAATGACCCACCAGCTCTCTGGACGTGTTTAGCAGATGTTCCTCATGAAATAACAATACTTACCTTAGAACTGTGCCACTCCTCAGTTGTTCCTCCAGGAAATAAATGAATTTTTCTGCACATTCTTTCTTATACTTTTATTGGTTTTGGTACGCACATTGATCACAAAGAGAAAAATATCTCCATCGTTCATATACATTCTAACACTGCTAGCAGTAATAAGATGGTGTCAGAATGTGTAGAGACCTATCCTAATGACAAGGTTGTAAAGGGGTGGCACCCTGCTGAAATCTTGCAGGCAGCTTTTGATGGGAAAAGGTGACATTTTATTCTTGGCTCACACAGATGCATAGAAAAAAATCAGGCAATATATTTTAGAGGCTAACTGAGTATATTTGATGGAAGCTTTTGAGAGTACTAGCGCTCTTCATCAGACATGATTACACTGTATATATTTTATATAAACCATGTCTGATGAAGAGCGCTAGTACGGTTTCTTCTAGAATGTATCGCCTGATATTTTTTTTAGCTCTTCTACTGCTTTCTTTGGCTAACATGGTACAACATACTACAGATGTACAGAAGCTTAAAGGGGTTGTCTCACTGCAAGGATTGCTTTTTATGTTAAAGATCTTGCAAAAACAAGTCACTTTGCAATATGTGTCCATAAACAGCGTCCTACCTATTCTGAGATATCCCCTCTGGTATGGGCTGCATTAGCTCCTCAGGTCACTATAGCTACAGACCTGTTTGATATCTCCTGATAGGCTGCCAGCACTGGTTACTGTAGTTACAGACCTGGCTTCTACTGCAGCCTAGAAGAAGCCAGTAAACACGCCCCTGAATTCAAAGTGAAACCAAGAAAACAGGACTGAGGTAAGAGGAATCAATGTAGTGAGGCACCCCCTTTAATGGTTACAGTCACCTTAAATGTGTACAGTGATTTCTCTTTGGCTCATGGATAAATACTCTTAAACATTGTAAACATTTCTGGACTATGAGCAACATCACTGGTCTCCCTAAGGGTTAGGGATTGCCGAAGACAACGAACAATCCTGGCCCAAAGCAACAGTGTCACTGTAGGTCTCTGGGAGGCCAACCCCTGCCACAGCTTGCCCTTTGTAGGTATTATTTCACAGGGTTGCGTCAGACACTTGCTTGGTGCCTTTATGGATTCTTACAACCCCTTCTGACCTTCCACACATAGCTCCCATGGTCCCCGGTGTGCATAACCATACATTTCTTACATACAAAATTGTACACCACCCAACATCTGCACAACCATTGTAATGCCCGACCACCACATGGATAAAACAGATGACGTTCTCTTTGACAATAACTTACAGTATCCAACAAGGAAGTTACACTGAATCTATTCTTTGCACAGGCTTCAGTCCCTGTCTTTTTAATTTTTATTTTTTTTTTTACACTTAGCCCTACTCTTCTCAGTCACAGAGTCTATTACATCATGTGCCCAAGAAAACTTTCTTCTGGTGTTAGGCATACTGGTAAGAGCATTGTGGCACTGTCAAATACAGCAGTCTACCAGCCCCGATACAAATATGGGCTGCAAGTGCATGGACTCATGGGAGTGCCAGCTGTACAGTACAACATCACATAGTGCATCTCAACATCAATAAATGTTTCTATACACATAGAATATGCTATATTTTTATCCTCTTAACAAGGGAAATTTTAACACCCCATTATGGCACCAAGTAGAGTTCTAGGAAAATATATGCTCCAGAATTGTTATTTCATGTGGAGTTGACTAGATCAGCCATGTTGACAGAGGTGATGGGTTGTCTTTACGTATATGAGTTGTAGAATGTAGAGACCTAAGGGTAAAGTGCAGTAGGAAGGACTCCAAATATTCTCTCCTCTATTAATTTTTAGATGCACACTTCCTTGAGCTTTGGAGAACATAACACTAAGGGCATGTCCTGACGGCACAGGTTTTCGGCCGGTTTGCGGTTTTTCAGACCGCCTGAAAAACCGGCCAAAAATGAGCACAATGAGCCCGCGGTCCGGCCGCAAAACATTGTGCAAGCACAATCTTCCGTCCGGTTTTCAGACGGAATCTGTGCTTCTCAATGTGAAGGAGGAGGAGAAAAGCCGTCCACCCCGCAGCCGGGGGACGGCCGCAAAACAGGACAAATACCGGCTGGCAAACCGGCCGGTATTTGTCCTGTGCCGTGGGAACACGCCCTAAAAGGTTTTAAAGAAGAACCCAACGACACTTGGGGGGCTCACCAAGTAATGCTTGTCATAGACACAAATCAAACAACAAAAATAGACCGTGTGAAAGACTTATGGCAAAACAGCAGTAAGCAGTGAAAACTGCAGATGGGCAGCTATAGAGTTTCTTCTCATATGTTGCCCTAATGTTACACGCGCAAGCAATCATTGTGAGAGGACCAGGGGTCAATGCTGGTTCCTCTTATGGTTGCATTTTCCCTCTGAGCACAATCATTTAATGAAAAGCTGTTTCATTCAGAGAAAAATGGTTCTTTTTCTCAGGTGTAAACTAATTCAATCTGAGAAACACTCTAGGTAAAGCCAATACTGTGTAACACTTAGCACTGGTCCTATGTGGGTGAGACATGATACAGTGGTTCTCTGGATCTCTAAGTCATGCACTGTTCCCTCGGACCCGGCATAACACAGTATATGAGTTTTGCCTGAAGTACTTCTTTAATATTTCATAATCTGCAGCTAACCAACTGAGGTGAAGGAAGAGTGGGATGGTGGCATTTACATTGCTGAAATTGCATGCATTTTTTATTTCTGGTCGGAACCTTTGATGTTCCTTTCTGATCGGTTTACGGATGTCAACATCGGTGCATTGTGTTGTAGCTTTTAAAAAATAGGTTGAACTATTAAAAACCTACTGAGCAATGTAGGAAAACTTGTGTTTAAGGGATAAATTATATATTGTCCATAACTATTTGACTTGACGGCCATTTCAACCATTTCAAAATCACCATTTTTTCCATTTTGCAAAGAATTTTTTAATAGCGTAAAATAACTATAACTGTATTTTCATTTATTTTATTCAACTTGTTTATTTTTGACCAACAGTATTCACCTACATGTGGATAACACATAACATTACACATTCTCATTATACGATCGACCAAGCAACTTTTAATTTTCTTTCTTTTTGTGGTTACCTTCCGTTCAGGTCAAGCAGGCCGTGGGCTTAAAAGGTCTATTTCTGAGAAGTCCAAAACAAGCATCTCTGGACAGTCATGCTGCTGGACAGCTTCACCGCAAACACTCCATTAGTAGTCATATATTAAGAAGAACTGCCAGTGCTCCAACGAAAGGCCAGCAAAAAAACAAAAAGGGCTTTCCAGAAATTGCAATAGACTCCAAAGACAACAGTTCAGAAGGAGCTAGTGAAGATAAGGAGACAGACGATTCATCCATACCCCGCTTTGATAAAGACCCTGAAAGTGCTTCTCCGATTCTTCCGTCCAGGGAAGGTACTCCCACGGAATTACACTGCAAAAGTTTAAAAGGTAAGAGTTTAAGCTCTGGTAAAAGCAAAAGCCACATTCGTATCTCTAGGTGTACAACGTTCAGTGAGCCGGTACGGAGATCTGATAGAGCCCCTCATCTGGACAGTCCTTCTCAGAAATCAGGTGTGTTTGCTCGTTGTGCCATGAATGGTTCAGGTAGGATCGGGATGGCAACCAACTGTATGAAATGCGTGATTGGCTCAAAAGAGAGTCCAGATTTAGACTGTAAGTGGACCGATAACAGCAGCAGCAAGCCTATTATAAATGATATTCCAGCTCACAAGCAGTATAGTGGTGTGCAAGAAGAAAGGTTAGAGTTGAAATATTATGGTATCACAGATCAGCCAAGACGGCAACAAACAGACTTACTAGCCCTCAATGACAATGGGAACCCAGATGATCCACCCAGAAACTCACAGTCCATTGTAATACCAGGAAAGAAAAATGGAGACTCCAAATGTGCTGGGATGAAAACTCATCCTAGACAACGGTGGCAATGCCAAACAGGTGGCAGGTATGGAAGTACTGTTAATTTGGTCCCTGTTGGCAGTGGTTCTATATCTTCTAACTCAAGCAGCCTTGAGAGCCTTGGAAGTCCAGAACTGTCTAGGGGCTGGCAAGAAAATTCTCGAAGGCAAATGGGTACCCTACAGAGGGAAATGAATGCCTTGTTCGTTCAAAAGTTGGAGGAAATTCGAAGTAAATCCCCTATATTCTTTGCTGGTAAGAAACCTATTACGTCTCACCATCACTGTTTTAGAAATTAGTCACACTGTGGACTTTTTTTTTTTTTTTTTTTATTTGATATAGTTTCTGGTGTGTTTAAGTCTGTAGACATTACCACCCTCACTTTAGCTACTACGTTATGTGTTATAATTTATGTTCTGTCTGTCTTCGTATTGTGTAATATCTGTATCATTCCGTAATGTTATGAGCTCAACCAGAGCATTTGTCTTAATAATTAATTTTCAGTGTATTTTTATTGCCCTTTAACATATTCTCCCAGTACAGCAGACTATACTTTAATCCTTTAGAGCTACAAGAGTCTTAGATTATATAGTGCACTGATACCCAACTGGTTGTCCTCATGTGATGAGCAGCCTAAGGGGAAGGCAGATTAAAATGGCATAGCTGCCTTATGGTAGTAATGTCATAGTCATGACTAGAAGTACTGTAGTAATTAAAAAACAGTGATGTGGTAGGAGGATATGGAGAATGATTGAGGTGATCCTTTATGTCCTGCTGGCTAAAAGGCATTATATCTTACAGTATCTCACAAAAGCGAGTACACCCCTCACAATTTTTTCAATAATGTATTATATCTTTTCATGGGACAACACTGAAGATCTGACACTTTGACTACTTTACATTGTATCAGTGTACAGCTGGTATAACAGTGTAGATTTGGTGTGCCCTCAAAAACACAGCCATCAATTTCTAAACCACTGGCAACAACAGTGAGTACACCCCTAAGTGACAATGGACAAATCATGCCCAAAGTGTAAATATTTTGTGTGGCCACCATTATTTTCCAGCACTGCCTTAACTCTCTTGGGCATGGAGGTCACTAGAGCTTCACAGGTTGCAACCACTGGAATCCTCTTCCACTACTCCATGGCAACATGACTGAGCTGGTAGATGTTAGAGATCTTGCGCTCCTCCACCTTCTGTTTGAGGATGTGCTACAGATGCTCAATAGGGTTTAGGTCTGGAGACATACTTGGCCAATCCAGCACCTTTACCCTCAATTTCTTTAGCAAGGCAGTAGTGGTCGTGGGGGATGTTTTTGGGGTTGTTATGTTAGAATACTACTATGTGGCCCACTTTCAGAAAGGAAGGGGATCATGTTTTACTTCAGTATGTCATTGTAAATGTTGGCATTCATGGTTCCCTCAATGAACTGTAGCTCCCCACAGCTGGCAGCACTCATGCAGCTGCAAACCATGACATTTCCCACAACCATGCTTGACTGTAGGCAAGACACACTTGTTTTTGTACTGCTTACCTGGTTACCACCGCAAACACTTGAAACCAAATAAGTTTTTCTCAGTCTCATCAGAGCATGACATGGTTCCAGTAATCCATGCCCTTAGTGTGCTTGTCATTGGCAAACTGTGGGCTTTAAAAGAGACTTGCTTCTGGAACGACAGCCATTTGATGCAGTGTGCGGCGTATGGTCTGAGCATGGACAAGCTGACCTCTCCTCCACACTTGTAACCTCTGCAGCAATGCTGGCAGTACTCATCTCAATTTATGACGCTGAGCAAGTGCACTCAACGTCTTTGGTCATCCATGGTGTAGTCTGTTCTGAGTGGAACCTGTCCTGTTAAACCACTGTATGGTCTTGGCCACCATACCTTGGTTTCAGGATGTTGGCAATCTCCTTATAGCGTAGGCCATCTTTATGTAGAGCAACAATTATTTTCTCCAGCTTGCCAGACAGTTCTTTGCCATGAGTCGCCATGCTGAACTTACAGTGAACAGTATGAGAGAGTGTAAGAGCGATAATACCAAATTTAACACACTTTCTTCCCATTCACACCTGAGACCTTGTCACCCGGACGAGTCACATGACACTGCGGAGGCAAAATGGCAATTTGGGTACAATTTGTCCATTTTCACTTAGGGGTATACTCCTTTTTTTTTGCCAGCGGTTTAGACATTGATGACTGTGTGTGGAGTTATTTTGAGGGCGCACCCAATTTACACTGTTATACAAGCTGTACACTGACTACTTTACATTGTACCATGTGTCACATCTTCAGTGTTGTCCCATGAAAAGATGTAATGCAATATTTACAAAAATGTGAGGGATGTACTCAATCTTGTGAGATACTGTCGCTCTTTTATCTCCAACATCTGTATCTTTGCATAAGGCCTTCAACAAGTCTCAGTATCACTAAATCTGGAGTAAAATTCCCTACCTTTCTTGGCTTTACTGTGAACCTTGTTAGCCATCGTGACCAGTGGGACGTAAGACTTTAGACCTTTTGATCATTTGTAGGTCAAGTGACCTATACATGGATGCTCTGGTTGTAGTACATTACTAAGACATTTTCAGATATGTGTGTCCCACTGTCTACTCGTTCTTGTATGTAATGATCACCTTTTATCTTCTCCTGACTAACTTCTCTCCCGCGTTCTTCCTCTTTACTTGTACTTCTTTGTCTCTCTAGTAAAAGACTGAAAGGACAAGAGGGTTCAGGTAACTGTGTGTTGTGTTGCGGTGGTCATGACTGTATGGATGGGGGTGTTTATGTACTGATTCTTGTTTTGTCAAGACTTCTAAAATTGAGAAAAAAGTATTTGGATAGGACTACTTGTGAAAATCACAACGCCGTTTAATAGATACAGCATTTTTGTATATTGACTTTCTTCCGCTCTTGCAAAATAAGTCTTGATAAAATTAGAAAAATGCATTTTTTTCAGCTTGTGTTATTTGTGCCATATAAACTTTTTTGTAGAAACTTAAAGGTGGTGATAGTCATGTGCTTTGTGCACTCGGGGGTTTGACAGGCTCACCGGAGTAGCAGGGTATCCCAAGTTCTCCACCACAGCCGAGCACCTGTTAAGTGCACTGTGAATTGTGCCATTTAATTTTGAGCTCTTTAAAGGGACCTGCACCTATCACACATTTATGGTATATCCTATTGATATACCATAAATACCTGATATGGGAACATTTCTTTAATCAGCTGATCATTGAATGGCACTATTATAGTGTACTTATAATACAGGTCAATATTCTATAAACTGGTTTACCGAGTACCTGGCTATGGTGGAAGACTCTCCAATGCAGCTACTTCACTCAAGAAATTCAAGACAAATTAGTGGGTGCTATCGAGTGCAGACTAATTTGTCTCGGTTCTCTACAACTCACAGAGTTGCCTTATAAATTGGAAATTTGCCATTTCACTGGATAGGGTGCTGATCTATAGCTCGCATGGCAACTTTATAACTGGAATAAAGGAATAAGGAATAAGAAAAATAAAAGCAATTTTAGTGGCACAAAAAGCACCTGTCTGCTTCCACCCTTAACACTTCTACATTGCCTTAATAAGGAGCAAATCCTTATGGATACATGAGATCTATCCTGTCCAGTTATTGCTTCCTCCATTTGGCCCTAGTACTTAACATACTGTCTGGTACAGTCAGTGCATGAGGATGTTATCCATATTGTATGCTGCGTTACATATGCATGTGTATATTACAGCGAGGAATATAAGCGATGTGTGTGTGGTAGGTGGCTGCGGAAATCAATACTTTCAATTCACTTTTGATATTCACTATTGAATGACTGATGACAGCTTAAATTAGATGCATATTTGGCCCTATGAGGGTTGTGTATTAGGTAGCTACCATGCATTAGGATTCCTTTCGGGAATTAAACCTGTCAAGCCTCAATCCCTTGAGATCATGTCGCTCGCACATCAGATTGGTGGCAGATCCAGCTAAACACCCCTATGGGTGGAGATCAGATTGCGTCTTTCACGGCACTGTATTTCCAACCCATGCTGCCCTAGACACTGACTGAATACACTAGCTGTGCTGCCCAACACCGCTACATGCAGCAGCCAAGCGGTGCACAGTTTTTAGATAATAATGCAGTTTTATGGGCATAATCGGTTGGTCGTTGACTATTATGTGCCCCTTAAGAAAGTAAAAAAAGGGGTTTTCTTCATAGGTCCCCTTTTATTCAGCAGCTACCAGGACATGAGAGAGTGGGGCTATGACTGGCTGCTACTACTAACAAGCCAAACAATCTTCTGTGCGGCTGGGGCAATGCTGGTATGGCTGCTTGTAGTCCCAGTACTGCAAATGTTCAGTGGTGTCCAAAGTTCTGTATAGGAGAAAGCCGGGTGCTTGGAGTGTCCTGCTTCTCGTGTCCTGGGATAAGAAGCGTATGAGACCTACAAAGCACTACCGCCTAAAAATGCAACAGAAACATTTGCAAGACACACTTCTCCTGACTATGAAGAGAATAATCGAACAACAAGAAGGGGCGTAACTAGAATTCATAGGAACCCATAGCAAAATGAGATAGGCCTTAATGACAATAAATGAAAACAGGAGCAGAAGTAGTTACATAGTTTTTAAGGCTGAAAAAAGACAAGACGTCCATCCAGTTCAGGCTATTTTGCTAAAGTGTTGATCCAGAGGAAGGCAAAAAACCCCCATGAGGTAGAAGCCAATTGTCCTCATTTTAGGGAAAACATTCTTCCCAACTCCAATCTGGCAATAAGAATAAATCCCTGGATCAGCGACCCTTCTTCAGAATCCTGGTCACTATAACTTGTTATATTACATCTAGAAATGCATCCAGACCCTTTTTGAACTCTGTTATTGAATTCACCATTTACAATTTCCTCTGGCAGAGAGTTCCACAGTCTCACTGCTCTAACAGTAAAGAATCCCTTTCTCTGTTTATGTAGAAACTTTCGTGCCTCAAGACGTAGAAGATGTCCCCTTGTTCTTGATACAGTCCTGGGTACAAATAAATCTTGGGAGAGATCTCTATATTGACCTTTAATGTATTTAAAAATTTTTATTATGTCTCTCCAAGTAGCAATAATTAAAGGTGTAAATAATACTACTAAATATAAGAGAAACCACATAGTAGTGCTGGGGAGCAGAGAACCATCAACTACATGTTCTTGTACCTGAATTTGACCCCTCAGCATCTTGGCCCCCTAATACCTGCTATGGCTATAGTTATGCCTATAAGAACAAGGCTGTTCTGGGGTCTTGTTTGCTATTAAACCAGTTGCTATTAGTGTTGAAGTTCTATCACATAGAATTGGTTATTTGCTTCCACTTACCTTGATACTAGTAATAGTAGCTTGACCCTGTAATCATGTTTTTATGGGCCCTAAATATATTCAAAAATAAAAGTAACTTTTTGTGAAATGCGTATATACATGTGTGTGTGCGTGTGTATATATGTATGTGTGATGTATTTTGTGTGTGTTTATTTGTATATATGTATTGTATGGGATGTGTATATATATTTTTTTATTATATATATAATATATATATATATATATATATATATATATTATTAACTAGTGCATCTCAAATAATTAGAATATCACTGAAAAATATAATTGATATCAATAATTTAAGTCAAACAGAAAACCCTTATTTTTGTATAGACTCATTACAGTATGAATCACAAGGTTAAATATAATACATGTGTGAGCCCTATAACTAATAAAAAGATAGTCCTGGAGACCCTTTCATTGTCAATTTTTTAGCTGAACTATATATGTGTGTGGTGTGTATGTGTGTTGTGTAGTATATGTGTGTATGTATAGTATATGATAATATATTATATATATATAGTATATTATATTATATATATATATATATATATATATATACTCGTGCATCTCAAATAATTAGAATATCACTGAAAAAATAATTGATATCAATAATTTAAGTCAAATAGAGAAACCAATATATTGTATAGACTCATTACAGTATGAATCACAAGGTTAAATATAATACATGTGTGAGCCCTATAACTAATAAAAAGATAGTCCTGGAGAACCCCTTTTATTGTCAATTTTTTTAGCTGCACTAGTATGTGGGTGTGTGTGTGGTGTGTGTATATATGTATATATATATATATATATAATATATATAATACACCACACACATATATATTATTATTATATATATATATATATATATATATATATATATATATATATATATATATATACATAAATTTAAAAAAAAATGGAAATATCATCGCACTACCATAAACTCACTATTATACGGAGTGCATGCTTCAGAGGACCGGACTCGATTCAACTTCAAACAAGGTAGAAAATGCACACCCGGATGAATTGGGTGCATATAAGCTTAAAAAGTTTTTTGAAATATACCCAGATGTGCTGCTTCTATCCAGCTCCAAAGATTTCAGAATACATACATACATACATACATACATACATACATACATACACACACTAGAATCCCTCATTGTTATTGGACAAGCAATGGCCTGAATATGTCTGGGCATAAAATATCCAGGTCAGGGCTTGCAGGTTTACAGTGAGAAGGAGGTTACTGCTCTCCTCTATAGTGAAGGCAGTGGGCTCAGTGGAAAACTTATTAGTTCCTGTATGCATGTAAAGTAAGCCCAAGGCACCCCTTAGATGCAGTCTAATGGATAGTAAGGAACAAAATGAAAATAGTGCAGACTGGATGAAGGTAGATTAAACAAGTACTCCAATATTCTAAGAAATAAGTCTAGTAGAAATATAAAGATTAATGTAGTCCAGATACAATTCAAGGGCCAAGATTGCCCTTTGTCAGATAGAATCAGAAAAGTTCAGTGTGCATAAAAAATGCAACTCTCCAGGCCTGAGTGGCCGTGCACGAGAAGTCTGGGTGTCTGTCTCTGTGTGTCGCGCTCTCGCTCTCTCCATCCTATAATAATCACTATTTATTGGAGAGTTGCTTTTTTTGAGCTACTTTCATCTTGTAATTAGGCCCAGTTCACATTTACATCTGAGCTTCCGTTTGGAGCCTCTGCCACAGATTCTCAAAAAGGACCGAAAAAATAGTGCAGTGTACCATGCAACATTTTGTGTTAAAACAACAGACACCATGACAGAAAGAAACCGAATGGACCTCATCATAGTCAATGTGGTCCATCATGTAATGGATCCAAATGGAACATCCAACGCAGATGTGAACCGGATCTACACCTTCCTATCCATTGGATTGCATTTATATGCTTGCAAGTTACACATACAGATCTTTGCACTCATTGTGTAATCCTGTGCTGTAGATACTTTTATGTTTAATTGCCAGCACTACAGCCCCAGATAGAGAGCAAGATCCCCAGTGCTGGAGTATTTTAATATTTTATTGCTGGGGAAGCAAGTGGTTGGTCCAGATAAGAAACTTTAGGTCTCTCTGACGGAATTCTTAAAGGGGTTTTGCCGCGAAGTAAAATTGATGTGGGAAGTTTGTAAATTAAATAATAAACATTTCACCATTCATCATTATTAAAAATTCTGCACCGTTTTTGTTTTAGCTACTCCATTAGTGATCCACTGTTTACAGCTCGTCTCCAGGGGATACGACCAGGGCTGTAAGCTCCTCAGTCCTGGTCGCACATGCTCAGACATCACTTCTCCTCTCAGGCAGCTACTGATTGTTCAAACCCCAGGTGCTGTCATTCTACTCCTGTCCTCTGTATTCCTTAGTAATTAGTCAAACAGTGCAAATAAATTAAAAAAAGAAACCTCAGTCAGGTTTGTGCATTGATAAAAGAGAAATAAAATCCACAGGTTTGGTTCCTGCAGGGATTTGAACCGATGACCCGTGTGCCTGGAGGCAAAAGTTTTACTTCTGAGCTACAATGTAGCTACTTAAAGTTCTACACATAAACCTTTCTTTGACTAAAGAGAGAAAAAGCCTGGTGATGTCTTCCTGCAGGGTCACATGATATGCAATTCAAACAAATCACACACGCCTCCTTCAGAGCACACACTGTTGAAGAGCTGGAGCAGGAGGTATGAAATGAGATCGTGGCAAAACCCCTTTAAACTGGTTCTGAAGAATAAGAAAAAACATGGCTACCTTCTTCTAAAAACAGCCCCATACCATGTTATTCAAGTCATGGTATAAAAGAGCTCATTAAAAAGAGGCTTCACTCAAAACTGCTACCATGTCATGCGAAGTGCAAATTCTAATGGGTGGTGCATGATACAGGCATTCAAAAAAAGCTCAAAAGAGAACCTCTGTGTCCTGCCCTGTCCCCTCTGGACCAGTGCTACGATTAGCGTTTGGATTTGTCTACATCAGTTTTTCCAGCGTTTTTCTAAAAAGTTGAAAAAACAACTGAAAAGAGGTCCCATAGACTTGTATAGTAAAAACATCCTGTTGTCTCCACAGAACATTTTTTTTTCTGCTCATTTTATTTGCTGGTCATCTTTTGAAACCTGTTGCGGTAAACGACTGAGCAGGGCAGAAAATTTACTGTTGGAGTCTATGTAAAGCGCTGGACATTTTTGGCACGTTTTTTGCAGAAATAATAGCAAATCTAATGCTGTGCATCTCTGCAAAAAAAAAAGCCCAAAAAAGCGCAAAAAACTAACGATTTTTAAGCAGCTTTTAACAGGCAGTGGACAAAAAACTCAGTTCTATGAACGTTTTTAGGATTTAGTTTTCAGGTCATTTTATTGTCCACTGCTGTGTAGACCTAGCCATACTGTAATGCATCATGTCTGGCCATAGGGGGCCCTGTCATATGTTTTCTCACTTCAATGATTAGCATCAACATGTAGGGAAAGGTAAATTAATACTGAATTCATTGCTTTATTTATATTGTATAAGAGTAGAAAAAACGATAGACGCTCACCGGGTGAAATCAGGCTTGAGGAATCCGCTCCATATCCTTCAACACGGTGCAAGGGAGATGGTCATCCGGCTGTAGACGTCCGTGCAAATCACATAACATTGAAGAATTTTCCAGCACTCGTGCTCAGGATTGTAAATTTTAAATAAAACGCACTTTTATTGAAAACACGTTAAAACATGGTTTAAAACCACAGGAAACAATGAAAGTTTACGTGTTTCGAGTCTGCCAACTGGCTCTTAATCGTAAGAGCCAGTTGGCAGACTCGAAACACGTAAACTTTCATTCTTTCCTGTGGTTTTAAACCATGTTTTAACTTTATTTATATTGCCCTTCTCAGAAGATAACAGATTTTATCTGCTCCGTGTGCATCCAAGTGTCTCTAGGTTACCCTCCATATCTCCTTTCCTAATTAGACAGAGAGCAGGGGATGATATCACCATGGTCGGATGGAGAAGTCTGTCTCTAACAAAATCAGCTTGTTTACCTTTGATGAGCACTTGTTTTCACTCCTTAGAGCTCTGTAGCTTTGTTTATGCAGATTACATCTCCTGCATTTATGTCACTGTAATGTTTAGCTAGTTATAGAGGCACTAAATATGCTAATAGCTGCAATAGAGCCACCCACAACTTGACCAGGCAATGTTTTTCTGAAGTTGCCTGTGACTCTTGGTGAGAAAACCCCATTAAAGCTGACAAGCTACAAGGTTATAGCTTAAGTTTTGAAATCTTAAAAACAATTTGTTAAAACAAGTGTCATAAGCCATTTTCTGTGCCTAGATTCCTAACCTGTGGCTGTGTATCACAATATGCTGTAGGACTTTGTTACCTTATACATGAGCAGTGAATCATTAACACCTAAGCCCTCCTGTTAGTTGATGATATACTATAGGATAAGTTGTGATTTTAGTCTATATCATGCCAGAATAGATGACTGCGTTTTGCTTGCATACTACATCATTTCTAATTTGTCGTCATGAGATACATTGCTTTTTGATTGAAGTGATAGCTAATGTCTTCCTATTTTTTTTTTTCCTTTCAGATGCCAGGCAAATTGCAATTTGTCGGTCGGTCTCTTCTTTATGCAGTCTAGAAACGATTACAGAAGAACCCACCTTTGCCAAGCAGATACCTCTTCCTGGTCCTACATTTCTCCAGCCTGTTGCCTCAATTACAAATGAAGACCTTAAATGGTGTAAGGATTCAACAGGATCTCAATCTGAATGTTCTAGTGTAACTAGTAGCTCTGACAATACAAGCAGAGCAAACCCAATAAATGACCTAGCCATAGGCAAAACAATCCAACCAACCAATGGTCCAGTTGCAAGCACAGAATTTTCAGAAAAATCATCTAAAAATAAAAATGCTAATGCGCACAATAATTCCAATGGCAGAAAAGAAACAACGATTGCCATAAACTCCCTCAACTTGAAGCCCGGAATGTCCTTATTAGCTGATGTTTCGAGAGAAACCAAAGTTGGTCAATTAAAAGGGAGTCAAGGTGAATGGATCTTCATTCAAAGGAGCAATAGTTCAGAGGCATCAAAAATGACCAAATCTTCAGAACAGCAAATAAAGCTCACCCCTGTAATGAACCCTTTACCTCCTAGTATTCTAAGACCAAAGCCTGACCGATTTCCTCAGCAATCACCCATGGTCCGTACTGGGCCTCCGGTATCTGTCAGAAGAACAAAGAGTGAAGGTCATGTTCTTTCAAGTAGCTCAGCCTTAAACTCAACATTACATTCCCCTGTAGCAGAGGTTTATTCAGATGCCACCATTAATGATCGAATATGGAGCAAGTTAGAACTCAACAGTCATAGGGACAGCATGTCTTCGTCTTCCAGTAAATCTTCTAACGACACAGTGATTGATCTTTCTTTGCCTAATTTAGCACAGAAACATTTGCTGGATATTGATATCTCTGATGATAACTTTGATAGTATTAATTTACAAAATGGCATCCGACCAAGATCAGCAACTACTTTAGCCAGAGGAACCTCTTTTGGAGTCACAAAAAGCAAATCAAACCCCAATTTGATATCAAACACCAAAGCAATAGATGAATTTTGTCCTAGGCCTTTAGCTAGAGGTCCTGAAGAAGTATTGCCACAATTACCACGAAGAAACACTTGGAATAGACTGTATGTAGAGAGCTTAAAACAGTCCACTAGGAAACCCAACACCAATAAAACAACAGCCACCCAATCAATGTCGAAAAGTCTTGGGGACTTGACCTCAGATGATATAACGTGCAATTTTGAAAGCAAGTATCGGAGCATAAGCAGAAGCTTTATTACAAGGTCTATGAGAGCCCAGAGGAGACCTCCTGGAATGAATGCATCCACTAAGTCTACAGATTCACTAACAGAGCAACTTAAGAAGCTGACAAGTTTTGAGAAAGAAAATGATATCACTTCTCCCATTGAATTTCAACCTGTCCAGTATGAGGACGACAGCATGAATCTTCTCAGAAGAACATCCTCCAGAAGCCAGAGCAGAGTAAGGTACATTGCCAACCGAGCAAAACAAGCCCAAGAGCGACAAAGACTTCAAAATCTGGTTAATGGTAATTCCATAGAGGAAAGAGGAAATCCAGAAGGAGCTTGTGCAATAACCAAAGGGTTCTGTATGGATTCTCTTTCGTCCACTAAGTTTACAACGGAATCCTTGGATAAATTTGGACCACAATAATACACTGTTGTGACTAAATCTACATAGCATTTATATCATGTATATGATAAATTGTCCATGCAAGATATACCTCGATGGGAAGAATTCTATACTTTAGTTTTGGAAATAGATTGGACTCCAGAAAATCTAAAGCACTTATAGTACTGTATATATTTTTAAAATGTTAGGTTTACATTGGGTTTGCAATACTCTATTGGACACCATTACTTTTCAATATTTCCAGGATATATTGGTTCTGTCCATTCTGTCCATGGAGATTTGTCCTCCCGTCTACAGAAGACTATCCCAGACCATCCAGTATGTTAACAAATTTCTGCACTGCTTTACCGATGTGAAACGTGATATTTTTAAACTGCTGCTGTATATAGCACCTTTTAAAGTACAACTTTATTTTTTTTTGCACTGCCATAAAAAAAACAATTTCAGAATATGGTAGGTTTTAAAACAAAAGAAATTACATTTTAAACCCCTTTGGTATGTATTACTGCTGTAAAACTTTTTTCCCAAAATTTGTTTTAGCATTTATTTACGTCAGCATCCTAGATGTATGTTTTAGATTGTGGTATTTTTTTTTCTTTATATGTCTGTTAATTCTTTGTTTTTATAATCAATTTAGTTTATTCTATTCCTTGGTTATACTAATCTTCAATATATTAAATGTTTTAACAGTTTGTAAACTACCAAAATCTATTAAATAAAATTATTTAACCGTATCATATCGACTTTATTCACCAACATTTTTTTCTTTTTTTTATGCTGGTTTAGGTTGTGTGAAAAGATTACATGTCTTCCCAATTCATGGAAATGTTTGAAGCCAGTTTATTATTCAGTTTAGAGAAATTGTAAAATTATTGAAGGAATTTTTTTTATATTTTCAAAGTTTTCCTTAAAAGTCGAATTGTTCAGAAGGGTCTTTTCTGAAGCTAGTCGGTGACATTGCCATTAAGTGGAGTGTTCCCATTTCGCATATTAATGGCTTATCAGAGATAGTCCGATAGGTGTGGCTCTCTGTTGTATAACGGACCCCTGAAAGTCTCCATTTTGAATGACGTGTATCTTGCGCTTTTGCACAACTCTCTATTGTGTTATATAGGAGTCTCGAGTACAATTGAACAAACCACTCCGCTCTACATGAAAGTCCCAGAGAAAATAATGGCTTTCTGTTCTAAATGGAGACTTTTGGGGGCCCATTCTCGAGATAGGTGCCCACTCTGAGAGTTTTCTCACCATGCACCTTTAAAGGTTCCTAAAGGGGAATTCTCTCATGAAGCAAAATCCCTCTCTGAGACCAGCTCAGGCTGCTAGCGAAGTCATGCCTAAGAGAGCGGAAGACGGCCCATTGCTGGATTAGGGCCCTCTAGGAGCGTTGTAGACCACGCCTGCCTCTGTAAACGCGGTTGCCCTAAGCAACGCTCGGTGAGACCGGCGCCCTAGGCGCTCAGTCGTAGACGGCGCCAGAGTGCTGGCTGTTGACGCGTCCTAGGTCGTGTAGACGCGGCGCCTTAGCGCTCGGTGTAGACGCGGCGCCCTAGCGCTCGGTGTAGATGCGGCGCCCTAGCGCTCGGTGTAGATGCGGCGCCCTAGCGCTCGGTGTAGATGCGGCGCCCTAGCGCTCGGTGTAGATGCGGCGCCCTAGCGCTCGGTGTAGACGCGGCGCCCTAGCGCTCGGTGTAGACGCGGGCCTGAGGTTAGTGGCAGCAGTCAATAATAAGATATTTCAGCCAAAGAGACCCTTGGTTGACTTGTCTGACCTGCTAAGGTTCTTAGAAGTCAGCCCTGGTTTGTGAGACTTCTGAATAATCTGGTAGGGTAGACAAGTGTAGTATATTTTTTCCAAGATGGAATCCTTTCTTTTAAAGTCAGCAATAACATGACCCTAAAGCAAGCCAAATACCCAGCTGTGATCTGCTGCTGCCTTGATGCAGTTTTCATTTTCACATGCTGGAAAGCAGAAAACATTTTTTTTTCCCCTTTTCCCAACTTTAATTGAACATATTATAAAGAATATGCCAGTTGCAATTTCTAATTAAAGAAGCCAGTGTTTACAGTGAATGTTGTTATCAAGTGCAATTAGTTGGAGTGGGGAGAACTTGTTCATCATGTCACATCCAAAAATAAAATATCCAGGAAACAGACAAATAAATTAAAAATGTCTTAATAACCAGTTGTGTAAGAAAGCCCTTCACTCTGGACCGTGTTTCTATAGAAACAGTAACCACAGCGATGTGGGGGCTCCTCTGTCATGACAGTGAGATATACTCTATACTGAGTGATGGAAACTGGGCGCCCGTATTGGCACAACTTAATTCCAGAATTATCACAACCTTCTCACAGTTTAATCTTTTAGCTTCGCTGCATTTAAAAGAAATAAAAAAAAACGTATATCAATTTGAGAAAGAAGTTAAAATAAGTATGAATTTTAACCACGTGCTGATAGACAAACAAGCATTCTTAGATCCCAGAACACCCCTATAAGCACAAAGCCTAAAAAGATCTTAAAGGGGTTGTCTCACCACACAGAGCCAAAAGCAGCTTTAGAGGAATGTTTCTGGTCTCTTCCTGGTCAGCCTGTGGGTGGTTCCTAGGCTAAATTACACTCATGGTGAGGTGAAGACATCCCCCCCCCACCCCCACTTAACATAATGCGCCACGATGAAACACATTGCATCACCATCAACCAGAGCCAACATATACAAAAAGCTTTGACACAATGTGCTATGTATAAAACTTCTAAATAATGGTCATACAGTTACCAAATAACACTGCTACACAAAGCCAGAATCCCAAGGCTAATAGTACCAATGTCCTACTAAGACCACATATCACCAGCACATAGTGACTGAATAATACCGCAATACCATGACGTCATATCACCGCCACATAGTGACCGAATACCGCCACACCATAACCACATATCGCCAACACATAGTGACCAAATACCACAACACCATGACCATATTTCAACAGCATGTAGTGACTGAATTCTACCACATCATGACCTTATATCACTAGCACGTAGTGACCGAATACCGCACATATACCACCACATAATGAATTATACCGCCACACCATGACTTCATATCATCACCACATAGTGACTAAATAATACCCCACATAATGACCACATATCACCAGCACATAGTGACTGAATGATACACCATACTATTACTGAATATAAACCATTATACTGCAACCAATATTACCCGCATACAGTGACCATACAGAGATGGATACCAATTGTACACAGGCTTTGCAGACATGTAAGCAATTACAGTAAAATTACATCCAAGGACTTACAGGAGACGTCTCTGAAGAGTTTTTCTTCCTATTTGTCTCCTCCATCTGTCCCAGACCACCATGGTGTCTTCTCCAGGCCACAACTCTTCACTGTAGAATTTATAAAACAAACATCTTGGACTACTCACTTTTCCACACTCCCCTACTAATTCCTATCTCTATTCAAACTCCCCATCTTTAGCGTCCCAAATGGTAATAATTACCGCCCTTGTGCCCCAAACTGCTATGAGGCACCCATTTGTGCACCAAGTTTGTCTTGTTTTGTATACCAATATAGGAAGTAGTTAAATTCCCTAAGACAGTATGAAGGTACCCCTTCAAACTAGGTAAGCAGTCCTCAGGTAGGTGTATACCGCCCATTAGGTAGGTAAACTAATAGGTTCCCTATTACATAAATATATAGTTATATAGGCCCCCCCAATAGGTAGCTATTTGCTCCCCTGTAGCCAGGTAGTTATTTGCCCTCTGTAGCCAGGTAGTTGTAACGTGTAGCTTGGTAGTTGCCCCCTGTAGCCAGGTAGTTATTTGACCCTTTAGCCAGGTATTTGCCCCCCCCCCCCCCTAGCCAGGTAGTTGTGCCCTGTAGCTAGGTAGGTGCCCATATAAGGTTTAGATTTAAAAAAAAAAAAAAAGAAAGCACTCTCCCCTCCATGTTCCATCTCCGTGCGGCCAGCTCAGGTTTAAGCGGCAGGTGCCGGAGCTGGTGTACAGTGTAAGCGGCACGACGTAATGACGCCGCTTCCGCTGACACACTGCTCCCAGAGTTCTCCAGAGAGACCCAGCATTGCAGGAGGTGTGAGGAAATCCATGCATCACGCCCCCTGTGATGCTGAGGTGTATTTACAGCGCTCACTGAGCGCTGTATATACAATGGAGAAGGCAGGAGGGTAACTATTTGACCTGCCTTCTCCCTGTACAAGCAGCTGCACTATGTGTGCAGCTGGTAACTGCACAGCATTGTGAAAGTGATGAGTGGTGCCCCGTCGCCCTGGGCGCTCACCCGCTTTGCCCGCACGTAGGAACAGCCCTGGCTCTGTACTTTCAGCTCTTCTAATTTCACTGACATGATTGCAGGATCTGTAATCTATAGTGCAGAAAGCTTCAGAGCTAAAAGTGCTGTGTGCCGATCTGTGGTGACGTCACTCCCTGCTCCCAGATAAGACAAAGAGCAGAGAGAGTGGGACGGTAACCAGAGAAACCTGTGTCCAGGGAAAAATCAAGAGAGACATGTATTTGGAAAGTCTTGGCATTCCCTACATGTTGAAAGCTCATCTTTGTATTGTGACAACCCCTTTCATGTCCTGCTAATTTTTTCAGTGTTTCAATAATCATAGCTTTTTAATTTTTTCAGTGACGCAAGTAAGTATTGTCCACAGATAAAATCCCCTTTATTGCCCTGTAAGAGGAAGGCTATAGATGTGACAAAGATAGGCATATTTTTAGTTGCAGTCATTGGTAAAGGTTGGGTTCAGATGTTGCAGTTGCACCCAGGCCCTGAAGCCTGATGGGGCCCAAATGTTGTATAACACAGAAGGATACTGAGTACTGTTAAATGTGATGGTTTAGGGACCCTTACTTATGGCACAGTGATGGGATGTGGCCTAAATATCTCATTCTTGCAGGGCTCAGAGGTTGTTCCTGTGCTCATCTTGACAGTAGGCTGCATATCTGTGGCACGCTGTTCATTTAAATGGGAGTTCTGAGTGGAGTTGAGCACACCCCTTGGCTGTATGCAGAAGCCCTATAGAACAGAATGGAAAGTACAGCACAACCTACTCTACTTTCTGCATGGAGACTTTCAGGGGCCCGTTCTCAAGGTAGATGCGGGACCCACACTTATTAGACATTTATGGCATAACGTATCAGTATGCTGTAAATGGCTGAGATGGGAACATCCCTGAACTGTTAAACCATGGAGTGGGGAAGGGCAGAGAGACTCGTAATATCTGTAGAGGAACGACCCAGCCTCCATGGTTCAATGCTGCTGTCATACATTTCCTTTCATTTCCTACATCTGTTGTGGTAGAGTGACATGGAAATGTAACAGCAGGAGGTTATAGCAACTGGATGATCAGACAACGAGGGGAGGCTGTGGTGCCTCTACTCATGGTGATCACCTGCACATTCACACCCATCTTATTGACCGCAATGGATTCCAAAAACGTGGCAAGGATGGCTCTGACCAGACAGGTGTACTGCAGAATCAACTGGATGCAGTGTAAGTTATCACTAGGAATAGATACATAGGACGACATGTCCCAATACGCAGGCGCCTTTTTTTTGTCTATTTTGCGCCAAAAAATCTTGACGCCATATTCTCGATGTAAAGGAACTGCCGTACACCAAAACTAGGCGCATTATATGCCGGGCACGACACATTGTAATGCACCTAAAAAGGCGCATTACATATAGTAGCAATGATACACTGTGCGCTTCCATAACACAATGCGCCTTTTTAGGCGCATTACATACACTGGTAATGATAGGTTATGCGCCTCCATTACGCAATGCGCCATGATAGGCGCATTATACACTAGTAATGAAACGCAATGCGCCCGTGATTTGTGTAATGTGTCGTCTTATGCGCAATACGCCTAAAGAGGCGCATTACTATGCAAGGTATACCAGACGGCAGATTTTTGAAAGAATCGTACTTTACTCTGATTTAATGCACCTAAAAAATGCCGCTGCGACGCCAATTTTCGGACATGTCGCCCTTAATGATATGACCTCCAGAGATTATGCATTGCATTAATTGGTCACGATAGATTGATTATAAGGTCACCAGGCACATTCGGATGGATCCATAGGGGAAATCCTGGTGTCGCCCCAAGCATGGTAGGCCTGGAGTTTCTTTTAAACTGCCTAGAGAGAGCCTCTCCGGATGTGAAACGGCTGTAGGCTGAGTGTCGTGTGTAATCCCGTCCACACGCTTCTACTTTAGTCTGTGCCACTACTCCCCTTTTATGGATTAAACAGTTGGAGAGAGAGAGACCGGTGAGTACTGCTTTGTTTTTCTTCATGAATACATTTACATGACACTGTCTTCTAGTAAGCATGCATCGCTGGTAAGAGCTCATGCATTGTGGACTGGGGCCAACACCTGTTCTGTGGACTTAGTTTCTTTTAAACTGATAATACATCCTTGAGAGAGGCAGATCGAGGCAAAAAGCAAGAGGCAGAGTATAAGAGGCATGTACAGTAGCTGTAGGAAGTGACCCAAGAATCAACACCACTGGTGGGCCCCCAAAATCACTCCACAGCTGGGCCGCCAGAATCCCTCCTCAGCTGGGCCCCCAGTATCACTCCACTGGTGGGCCCCCAGTATCACTCCACTGGTGGGCCCCAAGAATCACTCCACAGGTGGACACCCAGATTCACTCCACTGGTGGGCCCCCAGTATCACTCCACTGGTGGGCCCCAAGAATCAACACCACAGGTGGACCCCAAGAATCACTCCACTGGTGGACCCCCAGAATCCCTCCACAGGTGGACCCCCAGAATCACTCCACTGGTGGGCTCCAAGTATCAACACCACTGGTGGGCCTCCAAGAATCAGCTCCACTAGTGGGCCCCTAAGAAACAGCTCCACTGGTGGACCCCCAAGAATCAACCCCACTGGTGGGCCCCAAGAAACAGCTCCACTGGTGGGCCCCCAAGAATCAACACCACTGGTGGGCCCTATGCACCCCAGTCCAACACAGTCACCAGGGGGGACATGTAAGAAACTTTCTAGGTGTAAGACTTTCTTTGTTGCCCATAGCAACCAATCAGAGCTCCCCTTTCATTTCGGGAAAAATGAAAGGGGAGCTCTGGTTGGTTGCCATAGGCAACAAAGAAAGTCTTACACCTAGATAGTTTTTATACATGAGGTCCCAGGTGTTTTTGCCTAGGTTGGCTAGCTTGAGGTTTTATTCTACAAATGCCATGTTTTTGGTCTTTCGTGACACAATTTTGTGCATTGCAATTTTGGAATGGATAAAATGTTGGTGTGGTTTAGGGATATGACCTCACCTTGGCTGGTCTAGGTATGGGATGTTCACATGGCGTTTTTGGATATGTTTTCAATCTGAAAAATGTATTGAAAAGCGCTGCGCAAAACGTATACAAAGATGTACAAAAAATGTGCTGCGTGTTTGGATGCGTTTTTGCTGCAGCAGAAACGCCCTATAACTTTAAATAGGGCGTCAATTCTTTGAACAGATCTGGAAGACGCATCAGAAAGATGCATGTAAACACGCATCGGTGATCACTCGTCTGAACGCTGATGTGTGTTTTACATTGGAAGCAATGTAAAATCACACTGCACATTAAAAAAATAGGAACTAGTAATGGGTGGGGGCCCCATTTGATTTAGCTGCATGGGGCCCTGAAACGGTTAATAGATGACTGACGGCAGCCCTGACTACCACTGCACCCCCTATAACTACAGCCCTGCCAGCTGAACCTCCGTGTTCCCGTTGAGATGTGCTTGTTGCCATCACATATATGACATGTTCTTGGGCCCTGGTACAAAAAGTGATAGGGGGCTCCTGCCAGTTACCATGTGCCATTTCCAATACCGGTGTTGTCTTATGTGTCAAAGGGGCCCCATAGCAGCTTCTGGCACTGCACCTCCTATAGCTATGCTGTCCTCATTATTTTAGCCTGTGAATTTTTTTCTGTGAGCAAAGTTTTCTTCACTAAGTTGTTCCACAAATCCATTTTACTGTTATGGATGCTAATTGCAGCTTCTCCTCACCTGTATGGGTAAAAAAATTAACCAGAACATCTTCTCCCATTGACTTTAATGAGGTTCGAAGTTGGGTTCGAGCTCGATTGGAACTTCGAACCTAACTTCTCAAAATTCGAGGTTCTACTCGAAATTTTTAGGGTTCGCTAATCTCTAGTAGCAAGGTGTTTGTTTTCTGATGTTTCTCGCCTGACACACCAATGTCCATCCATTCGAAGAAGCAGGCAACATGACTTACTGGAGAAAGCAACCCTTTAAAAATCAGCGGTGGTTCAATTCCGACACTGCCATGAAAATGTAAGCCTGTTCTGCTGATGCACATTTGTTAGCAGAGGTGCACTAATCATCTGCCTTCCCCAGTGCCCCATCCACAGTAGATGTCACTGAACTGTTGTTAGTCGCACATCTGGTCACCTGCTGGTTCATTTTGGTTCACTGTAGCATACCATTCTGCCCTTGCGCACCTTCATAGTTGACATTCACTTCTCACATCAATGGCGCGTGGTGCTCTGTCACTTATGAGACAATTCCACTACAGCAGCACAAAAAATGTTCACAAACTGCACCGTTTCTGAACTATCGGCACCCATGACCCAAAGTCCAATAATAACTTTTTGAAACTTTGAAAAATCTCTTTATAGACATGAGGGATATTTTTGCAGACAACATATCACACACCTTATATACCTACCAATCAAGCACATTACTTAGTTCACGAGCTATGGACCGATGTCTTAGAAAGAAGAATGGTCATAATAATGGGACTCGACTGTGCTTATGTTTATTGCTGCTTATTTGTTATCCTGTCATATTTAATAGATTTTAATTACCAAGAGAAATGTAAAGCAGGTTCTTATGGAGCTATATATGATCAGAGTTCCTAAATTATTTCAAAAAGTGAATAAGAAGTTTCTCCCTTTGGTACAAATCAATTCAATCGTGTGTAGAAGGATCAAGGGCCAATTAGATGTAGATGGTGGAAGAAACCCATATACGAACGGTCCACACAGCTTGATGATGGTGTAGTTCATAGTCTTAATGAGAATATATATATATATATATATAATATATATAATATATATATATATATATATAATATATATATATTGTGAGGGGTCAAACACAAAGGCAAGCACAGGCGCACGGGTTTTAGGTCCCCAAAATAAAGATATGTTTATTTATATCCACTGATTCAACACAAATTCAGCTTGGCTTCAGCATAAACAAAACGGTTCAACAGAAAGTCCTTGCTTCAGGTAGATAGCATGCAGCATAATATGCTCCCCAATGGCAATGGCATACCTTCAAAGGGCCACACAGCCTCACAGCTCAGGCAGTACACAGTTCCTGATTTCAGGTCCAGAAAACACACCCCCTGACCTCCTACACCAGCTGCCTTTTATATGGCCAGTAAGACCTGGGCTGGAGTATTGGAGCAGCCGTCCCACCCAGACTCTTGGGTCGCTCCATAAAAAAATCCGCCCCGGGAAAACCCCAAACACAAAACACTGCTCAGCAGCAATAACTGTTGCTGGCATATACTAAAATGTTTTTTTTTATATCCACCGAGGCCAGCCACCTCGGTAAAATAAAAAACCTCCCTTCTTCGACGGACCCTCTTGACCCTTCTACATACCCCCCCCTCTGGCCCAAAAGCCGGGGGTTGGGCCCCTTTCTCTCCACCATACAGTGTACCCTTGACAGGGCATCGGCATTAGCATGCATTTTTCCCCGGCCTGTGTTCTACAAAAAATCTAAAAATCTTGTAGCGCAAGGAACCATCTAGTTACCCGGGCATTGTTACCCTTTTTTTCTCGGCATCCATTTTATGGGTGCGTGGTCCTGACACCAGCTTAAAACCTTCTACCTAGCAGGTAGTACCTCAGCGAACCCAAAGGGCCCACTTTTGGCTAAACACTCTTTCTCTATAAAAAGAGTATATTTTTCTCACAGGAGGACAATTTACGGCTAAGAAATACAATGGGGTGTTCTTCCCCCATTTATTTCTTGGGACAGTACAGGCCCCCACCCTACATCTGATGCATCTGTCTGTACAATAAATGGCGGCGAAGTCAGGTGCCACCAACACTGGCTGTTTTACAGAGACTTGTTTTTAGGTCCTGGAAAAAGCCTGCTCTGCCTCTGGGGACCACTTTACCACCACCGACTTTGTGCCCTTCGTGAGGTCAGTCAAGGGCGCTGAAATTTCTCCGCAAAAATTTGGGATGAACCTTCTGTAGTATCCCACTATACCCAAGAAGGCCCTGACCTGCTTTTTAGAGAGGGGCTGTGGCCAATTCTGGATCGCCCTCCCACCTTGTTTATTTGGGGTTTTTAATCTCACCTCTGCCACTGTATAACCCAGGTAATCTTGGCTTCCTCCAAGCCCATGGAACATTTGTTGGGTTTATTAGTGAACCCGGCCTCCCTTAAAGGGCATCCAAACTGCTTGCACTTTAGGCAGATGACTCGCCCAGTCCTCTGCTGAAAATAACGATGTCGTCAAGGTAAGCAGCTGCGTACTTTCTATGGGGACGTAATATACATCCATGGCCCTCTGGAACGTAGCTGGAGCCCCCTGTAACCTGAACGGAAATCCGCACAATACTGGTATGAACCCGTCTGGTTGGGGAAAAAGCCGTCTTTCCCTGGCTTTTTCTAGACAGGGGGATTTGCCCAGAAACCCTTTTGTAAGGTCTAGCGTAGTCAATATAGCGGGCGGGCCCCCTAGCCTCTCAATGTTTTTCCCATCTACCCGGGGCATAGGGTAGGCTTTCGAACTTGGATCCCTCATTGAGTTTTGCGAAAGTCATTACAAAACCTCCATTCCCCCATTCGGTTTTTGGTACCAGGACTATTGGACTGGACCAGCCACTCTTGGACTCTATTATCCCTAAATCTAAAAACCCCCGCTTCACCTCATTAGCCACTATTTCCCGGCGGCTTCAGGGATCCTATGGGTTTTCACATGTACCCCGAACATGTGGTTCAGTCAGCACCTCGTGCTCAATGCCCTTTACCAGCCCTGGCACCCTCTGAGAACAGGTCCCTGTTACGTTGCAACAATTCCCACATTGCTGCTTCTGGGAAGGTGAAAGGGTCTCAGCAATTTGACCGCTTCAGTATCTGGGCCTGGCTGGGGCCACCAAACCCAGGTTTCTGGGGGAGGATCTCTTTCTCTCCATGGCTTGAGCAGATTCACGGGTATACCTGCAGGGGTTTCTCCTACCAGGTTGGTGTACGCGGTAATTGACGTCACCCCACCTTCTCCAACACCTCGTAGGGACCCTGCCATCTTGCCAAGAATTTGCTCTCAAACAGTGGGTACCAACACAAGTAAAACGATCCCTGGGTTTGAACTCTCGGAGCCCGGCTGACCGATTGATCCCCGGGGAAACTGTGCCTCTTGGGCCTGCAGGAGATGCTCTCCTTACAAGGGGCCCATGACATTAGATAGCCTACCCCGCTCTGAAACAACATGTTCGATGACACTCTTGTAATGGGGTGGTTTCACTCTCCCAGGTCTCCTTCGCGATGTCAAGTAAACCCCTGGGGTGTCGCCCATACAAAAAGCTCAAAACGGGGGAGAAGCCAGTAGATGCTTGTGGAAACCTCCCTGATGGAAAATAACAAGTAGGGCAATAAACAATCCCATCACGTCCATCCCCTCTCTACCACCTTCCTTAACATAGATTTTAAGGTTTTATTAAACCTTTCGACTAAACCGTCGGTCTGAGGGTGATAAACCGAGGTCCGCAACTGTTTGATTTTTAGGACTTTACATAGGTCCCTCATTACCTTGGACATAAATGGTTTGTCCCTTGGTCCGTCAAAATCCCCTTAGGTAAGCCCTGTCCTGGAGAATATAAAAAACAGCTCCCTGGCAATGGATTTAGACGACGTATTTCTAAAGGGTACCGCTTCTGGGTACCGAGTCGCGTAATCACGGGCCACCAGAATATATTGGTGCCCTCTAGCTGACTTGACCAGAGGATCCACCAAATCCATGGCAATTCCGTTCAAACGGGAAATTCTATAATTTGTAAGGGCACCAAGGGCTACGAAAGTGGGCCACCGGGGATTTTTACCTGGCACAGGGGACACGACTGGCAAAAACTCCTTTATTTCCTTGAACACCCCGGCCATAAAAAACCTTTGCAACACCCGCTCCGGGTTTTGTCCGCCCCAAGGTGACCACCCAACACATGTTTAATGGGCCAGGTCTAAAACCATGCGTCTTTTAGGGCCCCGGTACAAGGATTGCTCTAATTACCTCATCCCTGACTTTGGTCACTCGGTATAATAAATTATTTTACTGTGAAGTGGGAATACCGCTCGTCTGCCCCCGGCTCTTGGGAACACCATCTAGTACAGTGACTGCTCTAATGCCCCTTTTAAAGTTAAATCCCTGAGCTGGGCGGTTCCAAACTTTCCCTGGATAACCCCCAAGTCAGGTTTCAATGGGTCTCAGAGGTTGGCTCCTCCTCCTCCTGAATCTCCCACCAATACGGACAGAGGGAATTTATCAGAGGTTTCAGCCCCAAAATTACCTGTTTCCCCGTGGCCTTCTGGGCAGTTATGCGGCACTGCTTTTTCCCATAGGTCCAGAACAAGGGAAAGTCCCGACCCACAATTAATAGGTGCATCAAGTTCGTGACAACACCGACCCGGTGGGAGATTACTGGTCCGGCCTGTGCCAATGTCCACCTGCGCCACGGGTAATGCTTGGTGTCTCCGTGGATGCATATCACCCCCAATCCTTTTCCCCCGGGATCAGTACATGCGGGAGTGTGGCCCTTAGCAGGGTCCCCCAAACTCCAGGAGTCCAGTCACCTTGGTTTCCATTTATCGAGAAATTGGCAAAGCCTGGGGGGCCCTCCCCTTGGCTGGGTTTAGCGCTGCAGACCGGGTATGCAAACCATGAGCAGCGCCTGCCTAAAAGAACACTCCATAGGCTCAGCGGGGTCTGTGCACTGGGCGGCTATGTGACCAGGGTTCTGAAAATCTCCACAGACTATGTCACGGCCAGAAAACCCCTTGACCTGAGGTCATTCCCCGTCCTGACTTGCGGACGCGCCTCCACAGTGGCCTTGGGTCCCTTCTTTGGGGCTGTCAACTACCCCTCCCGGCACCCAGTACTTGCGACTTCTGTCTCCCCGACTCACTCAGGGAGGTCCTCTACCGGCCACATAAACGCTCAACTAGCCCGACGAGCTTTTCGTCCACAACTCTGGGATCCCCCTGTGCCACCCAGCACTGTATGGGCCTCCGGAGCGAGTGTAAAGAACCTGTCCATGACGACCCTCTCGACCATTTGGGCAGAGTGCAGGTCTCTGGCTGAAGCCACTTCTGGACGCGATGAAACAGGTCGAACATCTGGGATCTTGTTGGCTTATCCTTGCTGTATCCCCAGCGAAGCACTTGTTTGCGCCCGGACGGCAGCGTTACTCCCAGTCGCGCCAGAATTTCCGCCTTTAGCTTTCCATATTCTTTGGCGTCCCTGCAGCGTCAAATCAAAATAGGCCTTCTGAGGCCGCCATGAGTATAAGGGCTAGGACCTCGGCCACTGCTCCGAGGTAACTTTTTTTCCCGGTCAGCTACCCCCCTCAAACACCGTCATGTAGGCCTCGACGCGTCCTCTGGCGTCATTTTCTGCAACGCCTCGCGTACATTTCCTGGCGTTGCGGGTTTTCCCTGGCGTTGGGATGGCCTCCACTTCTCTGGCTCTGACCGACGTGGTTAACACCGCCATTTGTTTGGAGAAGTTTAAATTGTTGGTCTCTTGCTGCGCTCCCCAAACCGTCTCCGTTGGGGAGCTTGCTGCTGCTGTGCTTGGGCCTGGACCAGGTGCTTGAGTACTCCTCCATGCTCTGACTGGGTTCTTAAACCCTGTTTGGGTGCCCTTTTACCCAGGACCATGCACTCCTTATTTCAGGGATGTTGCCCGCATCCGAGCACCAATTGTGAGGGGTCAGCACAAAAGCAAGCACAGGCGCACGGGTTTTAGTCCCAAAATTAAGATATGTTTATTTTATATCCACTGGTCAACACAAATTCAGCTTGGCTTCAGCATAAACAAAACGGTTCAAAAGAAAGTCCTTGCTTCAGGTAGATAGCATGCAGCATAATATGCTCCCCCAAAGGCAATGGCATACCTTCAGGTCCACACAAGCCTCACAGCTCAGCAGTACACAGTTCCTGGTTTCAGGTCCAGAAACACACCCCTGGGCCTCCTACACCAGCTGCCTTTTATATGGCCAGTAAGACCTGGGCTGGAGTATTGGAGGCGGCCCGTCCCACCCAGACACTTGGGCCGCTCCATAAAAAAATCCGACCCGGAAAACCCACACGAAACACTGCTCAGCAGCAAAAAACTGTTGCTGGCATATTTCTAAAATGTTTTTTTCCATATCACCGAGGGCCAGCCACCTCGTGATAAATACCCCCGTCTACGACGGACCCTCTGACCCTTCTACAATATAATTTTATATATATATTATATAATATATATAATATATATATATATATATTATATAATATATATATATATATATAAAATATATATAATAATACTGTATATTACAGGACAACTCCATGTACATGGATACTAAAGTCACAATGAACAGAAGACTGGAGATTTCTGTCTCCAATTCTACAGCTGTGTCCATAATTTTATAGTAGGTCTCGCAGCTGCTGGAGGAGGTTTAATAAAGAGCTTCCTTGATTTTCAAAGAAAATTCTGAAAATAGCGCAGGTCGATGAATTGACAGATGACTCATCCTACAGAAAAACCTCCAGTGGTGACAAAGGTACCTCACAGGCTCGGAGAAGCCCACATGGGAGCTGGAGAGGTCCCCTGGGCGTGGTGGGAGAGAAAGAGAGGGAGAAAGCAAGAGGCAGGTGCAGTAAGTACAGTCATGGAGAGTAGCTGTATAAAAGAAAACCCCC